>PVKC010000610.1:36436-63178 GCA_004027635.1 Crocidura indochinensis | reverse complement strand
CTTTCCCTCCCCTTCCTCAGTACTTCCAAATAAAACTTGTTTTTACTTCGCTACTTCTCTCCTTCTGAAATTTTTCTGTGAGGAAAGGCAACAAACCTAAAAGACCATAAGGCCTAGGTGTGACTTTGTTCTTCTTGCCAAAGAAAGACCCACATTCCTAGATCTTCCCAGCTACTTCTCTAGGTGACAGAGGTGGGTAGAGAGAAAGTGGCAGATTTCCATCTTGGAACTGCTGCTTCTCTTCTTCCCACTTCATGTAATCCATAGGCATCAATATCACCAAAAATATGAACAAAATATTTATGCTGGTTCCATTTACAGGAACAAAATCTTTTTCAAGTCTTCTCACGATTTTTATTTTGGCACCATGATTTTCAGTATTGCTAATAACAGTTTCAGGCATAAAATGGTCCAACATCATACCCACCACCAAAATGTCAGTGTTCTCCACCAATGAGTTAAGATCTTTCGCACTCCATACCCACTGCCTTTAGTGATGCTCAGGGGACAATGTGATGGCAGGGATCCAGGGGTCTCAAACTCATGGCCCACGGGCTGAAAACGGCCCTCTGTACAACATTTTGTGGCCCTGTCCTAGAGGAATCTTTTTTGTTTTGTTTCGTTTTAGTTGTTTGGGTCACACACCCAATGTTCAAGGTTTACTACTGACTTTGCACTCAAGGATCACCCCGACTTTGCCTCCTGTGGCCCCCAGATAAATTGAGTTTGAGGTCCCTGGATTAAACCCAAGTCAGTCACATGCAACATGTGTTTCTTAATCTCTGTATTGTCATGTCTCTCTAGTGCCTAAAGTGATGCTAATTGGCTAAGGATCACAAGCTGCCATGAAGCCACTTTCTCTCAAATAAGACAGTCATAAACCATCAACCGGTGTTCTTTATTCCATACAAGTTGCCAAGTAAAAACCATTCATTTTACATACCTTGCAAAATAAACTCATTTTTACATAACTTACCTTAGACACCCAAACTTTTTTGCATTGACATATGTTGATACATACCGCGAGACACTGACCACTCAATTAAAAGCAGTGTCAGCTTAAAGAGTTGCTTTATAGGTCTGTAGAAATAAGTGGAGTTCATAATGCTGCCTGACCAGTAGAGCACCTGTCTATGAAAGCATGGACCAATCAAGAATCTTGCTTTATGATACAAACTCCTGTGTGCACCCTCAGGTTTCTACATATATAATAGCCTCAACTGTAGCCTAATGGGAAGGAGTGCTTTTCATTAGATCAGCATGGTTTCTCTTCTGCCTACAAGACCAAGGAAATAACAAAAAATAAGATGGGAATGCCCCAGCAGTAATACACACTTCTGTGGGAAGTCTAGGACTTTTCATACAATGAGTAATCTTCAAAACTTCTTAAGAGTGATCTTTTATATCATGCACAAGTTTGGAGCTATAGGACCACTACATAATACAATAATTCATTATTGTAACATATATTTCAAATTTCCTACTTTAGGGGGCAAAGAAGGAAGAGATGTAAATAAATCTTGATCTAGGTCCAAAACCTCAAATTCTCTTTTTATCACTTACACAGACTTTGAGAAGTCAAACATTTATCTTCATTAAGAAACATTCTTAAGTAAATCAGAGGTAGAGTAATGTCGTTTAAGCCCTGGATTCAGTCCCTGCAATTGACTGTTAAGTGCAGTCCCTGCAATTGACTGTTAAGTGCAATCCCTAGCATGGCCACATACACACACACACATAACAACAACAACAACAACAACAACAACAACAAATGATGCATAATAAAAACTTTACCCAACAATAACTTAAGTGTGATTTTGAAATTCCTGTTTTGTTTGTTTTGTTCTGGGGACACATTCAGCAGTATTCATGGGTTAGTTCTGGCTCTGTTCTTAGGAATTATTCCTGGTAGGCTGAGGCAACCATATGAGATTCTGGGGATTAAACCTAGATCAGCTGTGTGCAAGGAAAACATCCTACCTGCTATACTATCGCTTCAGCCCCATGATTTTGAATTTTTTTTTTTTTGGTTTTTGGGTCACACCCGGCAGTGCTCAGGGGTTACTCCTGGATCCATGCTCAGAAATTGCTCCTGGCAGGCACGGGGGACCATATGGGGCACCGGGATTCAAACAGATGACCTTTTGCATGAAAGGCAAACGCCTTACCTCCATGTTATCTCCCGGGCCCCGATTTTGAATTTTTAACTCTACCAATATTGTATCATTGATTTATTGTTTTGTCCTGGAGAAAGTAAGACAAGGAGGAAATATTATTAAATAATGGAAATTAAACATTTATACTTGTAAGTCTATTGATATTTCTCAAGCAGTTGGTAAAATCAATATAAGGGACCTTATATCAGCACTGTACATTAGTAATTCAGACATTTGTGCTTGTCTGAAAGATTTCCTAGAGGTCTTGTCAACTACTTGCTTTATTTGACAATTTTATTTGTTTACTTACTTTATACTTTGTGCTTTCAGTTTTTCTAAGATGAAACAATCTTATAACAAGGCTTGTAGGATGGTCAGTTTTCATAGTCATATTAAATGAAAATGCTCTAGCATTAGAACCTTGTTGTCTCCAGTTCTGTGATATATATTGCGATAACTTAACAAAAAACAAAGTCAGAACTGTTCATCTTTCTTTCCTTCACAACCATAGGCAGATTACCAAGAATTTTTTTATTTAAAATATATATTATTTTATTTTATTTAAAATAGATATAATTACAGAGCAAATGCTCATAAGCTAGAAGAATATTGCCCATGTTCAGCACAAGGCTGTACTCTTTGAGTCATCTCAACAATGATAGGCTTTTAACACCGTTTCACCATTAACATTCTTTCTCTAACAACAGTGGCCTTTGAACATTTGTGTAATTTAATAACTTCCTGTTTAAGTATAACAAAAGTTTCTTGAAGAAAAAGTTGTTCACCCACTAAAACATCTTCAATGCTTAACCCACAACATAACAGGATAAAGAAGGGTTCACAGATGGCAAGGCTTTCAGTAGTACACACTTCAATTATAGCACACAGCAATGTTGCAGCCTGCTGCCTGAAAAAATGTTTTCATCGTGTTGCTTTAAAAAAGGGACATAAAATTAATTTGATGGAGACACTAACCCTGAATCTCCCCTACTCACTGGGGAGACACTGAGAGATCCTTTGGCAGAGGATTTGGGTTTCAGTCATGTAAAGAACATCACCCATCACCAGTGCAACATTCCCATCACCAATGTCCCAAATCTCCCTCCTCCCCACCCAACCCCCACCTGTACTCTAGAGGGGCTTTTTTTGTTTGTTTGTTTTTGGGTCACACCTGGCAGTGCTCAGGGGTTACTCCTGGCTCCATGCTCAGAAATTGCTCCTGGCAGACACAGGGGATCATATGGGGCACCGGTATTCGAACCGATGACCTTTTGCATGAAAGGCAAATGCCTTACCTCCATGTTATCTCCCGGGCCCCTAGACAGGCTTTCTATTTCCCTCATACATTCTCATTATTAGGATAGTTCAAAATGTAGTTATTTCTCTAAATACACTCATCCCTGTTTGTGGTGAGCTTCATGAGGTGAGCTGTAACTTCCAGTCCTTCTCTCTTTTGTGTATGAAAATTATTATTGCAAGAATGTCTTTTATTTTTTCTTAAAACCCATAGATGAGTGAGACCATTCTCCCTCCCCCCCTCTCTCTCTCTGACTTATTTCACTCAGCATAATAGATTCCACGTACATCCATGTATAGGAAAATTTTATGACTTCATCTCTCCTGACAACTGCATAACATTCCATTGTGTATATGTACTTTTTTTCATGTACTCAGTTCATCAATCTGAATTGGTTAAATCATATTCCAGATAAAACTTAAACATGTAGCAGCACATGGTAGAATTTAAATCTAAGTGGTTCCACAGTTTCTTCAAATAAACATATAGCATAAAAAAACAAACAGGGGGCTGGAGAGATAGCACAGTGGTAGGACATTTGCCTTGCAAGCAGATCAAGGACCAAACTATTCAGGATAGTTTGAATCCTAGCATCCCATATGGTCTCCGTAACTGCCAGGAGCAATTTCTGAGCACAGAGCTAGGAGTAACCCCTGAGCACTGCTGGGTGTGACTCAAAAACAACTCCTACCCCCCTCCCCCCACACACACAAAAAAACCCTAAAAGAGTTTTAAGGCTGTGAACTAAGTTAGGATAACTTAGGATAACTAAGTTAGAATAAGTTAGGATAACTAAGTTAAGATAACTGTGAACCCCATTTAGGATAACATGGTCAGATTATTGCTTGGTCAATCTCTATTTTGGCCCCAGAATCTGAGTTCATCTGTCAACTAAGCCCACCTGATAGAGCTATTTATGTTCAATTATGTATAAATGGGTCATTTAATTCAGAACTTTATAAAGAGGGGGAATGAAACTAATAATGATGAGTATTAAGTCTTGTTCATTAGGCACTGAGCTAGTTGATTTATTTGCATTCATTTAACTTTCATAGCAATTCCAAGGAATTGGCTTATTATTTCATTGCACAGACAAGAAAACTGAAGTTGAAAACCAGCTAACTGTTTCAAATCATATAGCCAGTTCTGGAGTCAGATTCCAACTTAGGACTTCAAGATAAAGAATTATTAGCAACAGATGAGTTTCTTATTAACAACAGATGAGTTTCTTATGGGAAAAGTTATTTACAATTTACTGTAAGTAAATGTAAGAGTCATTATATGCAATGCAACAATAAATAAGATGCAGTCAAATTTTCAATTTTTTTACCTTCCCACATTGAAGGTGATAGAATCTTAAGCAGAGTTATGGTAAAGACATGACAATCTGACACTGAACCATGCTTTATTCTTCACCCCAGGTGCCTCATAGCATAAAGCATGCAATGAGACTTATAAATGAAATAGCCTGGGGCCCGGGAGATAGCATGGAGGTAAGGCGTTTGCCTTTCATGCAAAAGGTCACCAGTTCGAATCCCAGTGCCCCATATGGTCCCCCGTGCCTGCCAGGAGCAATTTCTAAGCATGGAGCCAGGAGTAACCCCTGAACACTGCCGGGTGTGACTCCCCCAAAAAAATAAATAAATAAATGAAATAAATAGCCTGTATCTCTTTGTGCCAAGAATTCCCAATGTATCTGAAATTTGTCTGGTTCTGATTTTAAATCAGTCTTCACAAAGGAGACATCTATGTTGCAGATTTCATGGACCATGTTAATGTGCCTCAGGTTAGGCTCCACCTTTTACATTAGTCTGTTAGCTATTCTATAAATAATTTATAACATGATGCAAAGTCCAACATATCTATAAAGCATAGAGCCCTGATACTTAGTAAAACTATGTGAAGCTCACAGAAATCTAATGTGCCATGAACTGATGAGCAAGATAGTGCTGGAAGCCTGTGATTAAGTGGGTCCAAACAATATCCCAGCATCTCTCTCTCTCTCCCCTCCCCCCCCACTGCATGGCCCTGCCTCCCAGAACATGCTACCAAGAAGACTATAAAGCTGGTACATATAGCATGAAAATGATAGTAAGGATGACAGCACAACCCCTCAGGACCAGCTCTATAGCCATAGTACAAGGCTTTCAAGGGAAAAACAAAAAGAGAGAAAACTTAATGTAGCAAAGGGCAGACTAGGATAACTTGTTACTCAAGCCATAAATATTTGTCAAACTTGTAATATGTTGGGGCCAAAGAGATAGCACAATGGTAGGGCGTTTGCCTTACACAAAGCTGATCCAGGACAGATGGTGGTTCAAATTCTGGCATCCCATATGGTTCCTCACGTCTCCCAGTGATTTCTGAGTGACTTCTGAGTGCAGAGTCAGGAGTTAACCCCTGAGTGCCACTGGGTATGATCCAAAAACCAAACCAAACCAAAACAAAACAAAAACCAAAAAAAATACCCCTTGTAATATGTCAAGATTTGATTCTGGTGCTGAGAAAGTTCCTCTGACAGGTTTAAGTCCTTTGTAAAGGAGCTGCTGCTAGGCAACAAACCCTAGAGTCAAATAGAATCATATGCATTCATGTCTGACCATTCAGAAGACAATTGCTAAAGTATAAAAGGCAGGAAAAGAAGAGGTACTTTCCCTCAGATGATGGCAAAGAACTTTACTTTCCAGTGATCTATATTATCAAATTGATCCTTAAGTAAAAGTTGGCACTCTAAAACATTGCTGCCAAAAGTTAAGGAATGTAACTAATAAACCTAAAATGGTACTTGAATGTAACTGCCATCTCCTCACCACCATGATTTTCCCAAAGAAAACACAGATGAAAACTGAATGCAACTTCCCCAACTTTAAATTGTAATACAAAGCAATAGTCATTAAAACAGCATAGTAATGGAATAAAGACAGAACCTTAGATCAATAAGAATAGACTTGAGCATTCAGAGAATGACCCCAAGACATGCAATCAATTAATCTTTGATAAAAGGGCAAGAAATGCAAAATGGGACAAGAAAAGCCTCTTCAACAAGTAATGTTGGGACAAGTGGTCAGCCACATTCAAAAAAGTGAACTCAGACCTCCATCTAACACCATGTACAAAGGTAAAATCAAAATGGATTAAAGACCTTGATATAAAACCTGAAACTATAAGATATATATCGAAGAAAACATAGGCAAAACAGTCCATGACATTTAGACTAAAAGCATCTTCAAGGAGGAAACATGGCTGTCCAAACAAGTGGAAGCAGAGATAAAGCTTAGAAGCTTCTGCACCTCAAAGGAAACAGTGACTAGGATACAAAGACCACTCACAGAATAAGGGAAACTATTCACCCAATACTATCACAAAGGGGACTAATATCTAAGATAGTCAAGGTACTGACAGAATTTAGCAAGAAAAAGTATCTAACCTCATCAAAAAATAGGGAAAAAATGAACAATTGCTTAAATGGCCAAAAGACACATGAAAAAATGATCCACATCACTAATCATCAGGGAGATGCAAATCAAAATAACAATGAGATATCTCACATCACAGAGACTGGTATACATCACAAAGAACAAGAACAATCAGTTCTGGTGGGGATGTGGGGAGAAAGGAACTCTTATTCACTGTTGATGAGAATTCTATCTAGTCCAACCTTTCTGGAAAAGAATATGAAAATTGTTAAAAAAAATCTGGAAGTTGAACTATATAATCCAGCAATACCACTTCGAAGGATATACCCTAGGTCTAGGAACACAAAAACACAATACAAAAAATGCCTTCTTCATGCCTCTATTCATCTCAGCATTATTTACAATAGACAGAATCTGGAAACAACACAGATGCGCAACAATGTATGAGTAGTTAAAGAAACTATGGTACATTTACACAATGAAATACTATGCAGCTGTTAGAAAAAAATGAAATCACAAAATTTGCCTATATATGGATGAACATGAAGATTATCATGCTGAATGAAATGAGTCAGATGGAAAGGAATAGACACAGAGTAGTCTCACTCATATGTGGGATTTAAGAAAAATAAAAGGCAGTATGTTAATAATACCCAGAGACAATAGAGATAAGGGCTGGAAAGACCAGCTCATGATATGAAGCCTACCACAAAGAGTAGTGAGCACAGGTAGGAGAATAATGGCACCAACAGCTACCATAATAATAGTGAGAGGGAAATAGAATGCCTGTCTCAAAGATAGGCAGGGGGTGAGGGAGGAAGGAAATAGGGGACAATGGTGGTGGGAAAATTATACTGTTGAAGGGTGGTGTACATTTTATAATTGAAACCTAACTACGAACATTTTTGGTAACTACTGTGCTTAAAGAAATTATTATTTAAAAAAAGAAATTTGAATGAAGTTATAATTAAATACAAGTGGGAGGAGTAGGAATACTCAGAAAACTCAATCTTCAATATTTTCTCAAGCTAAAATATTATAGTCTTTAGTTTTCTAAGTCTATTCACAGAAGATATAATCAAGGCAATTTAACAAAGGAACTATTCACCACATAACCTAGTCAACAAGTCTAAGGAGGCAGAAATGTAGCATGTAAAATACTAAGGCAGCAAATCGATTAGGGACACAAAACAATCATTTAAAAACATCAACATCTGAAAGGAACCTCTAATGTTCAAAATTGTGAGCACTAAATATTTTCCATTTCTGAAACTCATGGTAAGTATTTTACAAACTCTATACAATATGTTCCTGTTTAAAATATTTCAAATAATTTTTAAATAATAAGTGTCCATCGGAAACAAGTCTACGGATGGTTAAGTGACTATTAGCTACATAGATCTAAGAAGATCAGTCAAATATTATGACTCTTTAGTACTTACATGAAACACAAAAAAATGTGTAGTGGAGAGATTAAAAATGGTTTAGTTAAGATATAGTTCCATTTCCTAATTAAGCATACACTGATCCATCCTGGAGTCCAACGCACGACACACACATCACAAGAAATATCACAAGAAACAGAAGGTAAATTTCATTTAAAAAATAAAACACTATGATTTGTCTTCCAACTAATCTTACTAAGATTCCAACTAATCTTACTAGAAAAACATCACAAAGAACTTTTGGTAGTAGCACTAAAAATACTCATGTTATAAACATAATCTCAATACCTAAAATGCCTTCGACTGCTGTTTCTACAGCAGTCACAATAATGAAAACCAGATGTTTGACACATTTGCCATCTCTGAAAAATCTTTTGCCAGTACTAATGACAGTAAAAATCATATTTCTTGGGGTGGGTAGCTCCTAATAGAGTATTATTGGGGGCATTACATGAAGCAAACAAAAGTAAGGACAAGACCTTTTCTTTGTTCCATTTAGGTATTTACATGTTTTCCCCAGAAGCCAATAATTCATAACCCAGCTTGTCAAAAAGAGAAATGCTGTTAGTGGATGTTATGGAAGACATAGCAGTGCTATAAGCCTTTTATATGGGAGTGTTGGAAGAATCATTCTTTGATTTATTTCAAACATTCAAGTCAGTCCTCAAGGGGCATTTCTCCACCAGGTCACAGGATTCATGGTATATATAATTTTACCTCTAATTTTTGAAGAACACACTCATCTTGTAGTGAATTTATGCCTGATGTTCTTTTGAAAATATTTTACTTTCCCTTTCACAACAGGATTAAAAAGCTTGGCTAAGCAGCCTTTTTGAGTTTGTCCAGTTTCCACCATTCCATAGGCTACATTCAGAGTACTTACAACACTCATCATGTTTGTAGACAAAATCCCTTTTGAGTTTATCCAATTTCCTCCATTTCATAGGCTGCACTTACTATGTACATAATGTTTGTAAACAAAGTTCCACCAATTGACCCAATCTGGCTCAAAGAACCTTGTTCTCAGAAATTTTATCTATTTTCCTAACCCAGTATTTTCATTTATTAAAAGACTTGAATTTTATTACATTTATCTCATACTAAATGAAAAGAGAATATTTCAGTACTAAAACTTTCTTTATCCTTACTTTACTCTTATTATTTATGTAAGTCAAAACAATCTTTTTTTCACCCCATTCTGTGTTTCCCTCAGCCTTTGGCATAAAGCTTCTTTGCTCCTATCCAACGTACAGTTGGACAAGTATCTGGGTATGAACCTCAGAGGTGCTGAGACTGGTGATTTATATAATAAGCCAATCATGTTATTTTGCCTTTTCAAAGATATCTGCTATTCAACTCTTTAATCTTTACAACTTTTCTTTTGGAACTCTTCCCGAAGGAGTCTCACATCATGTAATCAATGAGTTTTATAGTTGGAAGAGACTTTGAAAAGACCAGCCAATATTTTACAAAAAAAAAAAATTCTGAGGCCCCAGAGAAGCAAAATGACATTCAGAAGTCTCCCAATGACTATAATAAAGTTTGAAGGGGAAATTATGGATACCAATTCTTATTAAAACACATATTCCATTTCATTCAAGTTAAAACAGCCACCCTTGTTTTACACATTTTAGATATATATGAGACTAAACCATTTGTAAACATCTAGTTAAATAATACTGTCCAATAACAAATCATTCAGGAGCTTAAGCCCTGATCCTATCTCAAGTGCTGAAGTAATGAATCTGTCATCGTTGGTGAGAAGGGTCAGGAGATAACTTGATGATTTAAAGCACTCTCCTGGCAAGTGAATGGCTATGAGTTCAAACTCCATTGCCAACCACAATTTGATATGATTATGATAGCTCTGTAATTAGGAATCCCCAACAAAAAAAACCCTGGAATATCCCACACATGATTATTACCCCAAATTTGGGCTCTTCCACAAGAAGAGAAAGAAAAATAATAAAAAATAACACTAATTCTTTTTTTGTTTTGTTTTGGGGCATTACCTGGCATTACTCAGGGTTTACTTCTGGCTCTCAGCTCAGAAATCGCTCCTGGCAGGCATGGAGAGACCATATGGGATGCCAGGATTTGAATCACCATTAGTTCTGGGTCGACTGCTTGCAAGGCAAATGACCTGCCACTGTGCTATCTCTTCAGCCCCCAAATAACACTAATCTTAAACAAAACATTAAAACATTAGTTATGAATATATACATTTAACTGATTTAAGTGTGAAGAATTACATCCAGCACAAACAGTGTTTTTCAGTGCATTGATGATTATATCAATAAAAGGTGAGTATCAACCTCAGTAACCAATCACTTCACTTGTTTCAAAACCTGCTGGTGACTAGTACTAACAGATATTATTCACATACAGGCAACAAACAGACCATTTTACAAAGATAGGCAACCAGAAGAGGGGAGATGAAGCAACATGTGATAATGTTGGAAGTACAATTTGAATCTGTAGAAGTTCAAGAGTTCAAGTTCTAGTTGAGGTGTGTGTGTGTGTGTGTGTGTGTGTGTGTGTGTGTGTGTGTAGAATAATGCATGTGGGTGTAAGTGAGAGTGTAGGCAGGGACCCTGGTGTTATCTGAGACTCTTGATGTGCACCCAGAGGCAGAGAAATCAGTGAGCCTATCCACAAGACGGAGGATAGGCTGAATAGTCTCACTGAACAGGGTAAAGCTATCCTGGAGAGAATAGCATCTCTTGAAAAATATTCATTAAAAGAACATTCAGGGGCCCGGGAGATAGCATGGAGGTAAGGTGTTTGCCTTTCAGGCAAAAGGTCATCAGTTCGAATCCCGGTGCCCCATATGGTCCCCCGTGCCTGCCAGGAGCAATTTCTGAGCATGGTGCCAGGAGTAACCCCTGAGTGCTGCCGGGTGTGACCCAAAAACCAAAAAAAAAAAAAAAAGAACATTCAGAGATATTTCACAACATTGAATGCACAATGGATCCACACTAAAAAAGGACCATAAAGTTCATAGGGCTCTGGAAAGATGCTCATGCCACAGCGACACTTCTATAGGACTAAAGAGCACTGTGAGAAGACTAACAGCATTGTTCAAACTATTCTGGATTAATAAAAATTTCCATTTTCTCTGCTGTACCTAGTATTTAAAAGTACATTCTGTTACATACATATTTGTTCTACTACTACTTTAATTTCCATATATATTTAAAATTGATCATAAAAGTTTTTTTTTTTTTTTTTTTTGGTTTTTGGGCCACACCCAGTGACGCTCAGGGGTTACTCCTGGCTATGCGCTCAGAAGTTGCTCCTGGCAGGCACGGGGGACCATATGGGAACCGGGGGATCGAACCGCGGTCTGGTCCGTCCTAAGGCAGGCACCTTACCTCCAGCGCCACCCCCCGGCCCTGATCATAAAAGTTTTAATATTTTGACAAAATGTTTAAAAGTCAGGAATATGGGGTCGAAACGATGGTGCAAATGGTAGGGCATATGCCTTGCATGCACTAACCTAGGACAGACCTCGGTTTGACCCCCCAACCTCGCATCCCATGTGGTCCCCCAGGCCAGGAGCGATTTCTGAGTGCATGGCTAGGAGTAACTCCTGAGCGTCACTGGGTGTGGCACCAAAACAAAACGAAAAATCAAAAAAGGAAATGCAATAATTTCCCCCACATGTTTATTGAGGCCCTTTGCATAGTCTTAATTCATATGGCCATTTTTTTATCTCACCATGCTGTGCAAAGTGAGAAACACCCAAAGTAAATATTTTAAATATTCTGTAGTTTCAAAGAGCACAGCACAAATTTCATTTGCTTAGTTTTATCCCTAGTGGGATTAATCTAAAATGTCACCCTTAAAAAGATTTAGTTTATGGATGTCTATAATAAACTAAGGGAATTATGAGATATAATGTTTCTACATTGAGTAGCAATCACTATCTTTTGGGTCCCTGCAGTCTATAATAACTTTACTTTAGAAATAGTAAATCCAGAACTTTATGTGCTATACTATTACCACAGCTCCAAAACAAAATAAGATTTTTCAGAATGATCTCACTGGAAATGCACATTTGCTCTACTCATTGTGATCTCTCCAGTTCACCTATGCTCATATTTCCCACTTGAAATCCTTCCATTATATTGAACTGCTTTCAGCTGAATCCCTAGTCTCTTTGCTTAGCAAAGAAGCCTCCTTTTGATCATTTTTTCTCTTTCCCTTTTATCTGTTTGCCTTATCTGATATTTAAAGTAGAAAAATGCAGAAGATTAAAAATAGTCTCATTTCCCATTTAGAGTCTTTAAGGTATTTTTACTTGGGAGAGGAAATCTCATACATTTCACCATTTGTTCTGTTATGTGGTGGTGGAAAAACATGTTGCCAGTTGGAAACAGTGGCAGACTGCCAACTATCTGTAGAAAAGGATTTTTGAAGGCTGCACGGAATAGAAATATTGCTAGAGTACAAAGTGCCTCATTTTTCAATGATACTATTTATAAAAGTATTTAGGGGCATCTTCCATGTAATGGAGGGGTAAAAATCATGGAGTGAAAAATAAGTAAAATAAATATGTAAATAATCTTTATGTCAATTTCTACTTTCAGTTATATCATTTCTAGACCTAGATAGCACATCTCATAAGTTAACTTGAAGCCATAGAGTGACCACAAGAAACAGAAATCATGCACAATAAAAATTTAAAATTCCATGTAATTGCCTCAGCAGCTTGTGTTTCTTTTGACAGACTACCCTCTCTTTCCCTTCATTCTCAATCATTTCCTCTTCCAAATTCTTTTATAGTCGATACTTGCTCCATTCATTGACCTACAAACTCAAAAACTGCCTGGATATAGCTCGTACAGGACCACAAAGAATCCATCCTTTTGAAGAACCCACAGTGAGTTTCCTAACGGAACCTCAGTCGGGATTTAGGGGTGCTTCATGAATGATCACACAATTCAGGGATTTTCTTAACTAGCTGGACATTATCAGGATACTAGGGGAAATGTTAAAATTCACCCAGAGGCTATTTGAAGCCTTTTAGCTCAAACAATCCTTCTAGGGACCATTCCTGTTTAGCATCAAACCTATGAATTCTGGGTAGGAATTATGGGTAGGAACCCACTGGGGCTGAGGATGATTTACAGAATTGGTTCATTCCATCATTCCACCACCAGCAAGGAGCTCTCTCTGCTTCTGTCTCTATCTCTGTCTCTGTCTCTTTCTCCTATAGAATTTGCTAATATATTTATCTCTACACTTAACACTTACATTTTTGTTAGTGAATTAGTGATGAATAAACTTCACGCACATTTGTTAATACACATGCCAATAATTCATGTTCAATTATGCGATGCAAAGGAATTAGAATAATTTAAGTGCAAATAAAGGCATTTTTTAATAATAAACATAATTCACTGGGTTAGCAATCAGGGCTTGCTGATTTCCAGATAGCATTTACAGTTGCTATTTAGCTCTAGGAAAGAATTATAGATAAGAAAATAACCAACAAAATCAACTCAGTGGTAATACCACAAAAACTATATAACATAAAACTTCTTGAATAAAGAGCTAAAGAAAAGGCAAGTTTATCCTAGGAACTGATAGATATATTTTTACTCCCTACTTGGAAAACCTATACAGTAAAGATGTAGTAGTTTAATGAATATTCAAAATCCTTTTTTTTTTTTTTTTTTTTGGATTTTTGGATCATACCCGGTGGCACTCAGGGGTTACTCCTGGCTCTAGCTCAAAAATTGCTCCTGGCTGGCATGGGGGACCATATGGAGTGCTGGGATTTGAACTACCATTCGTCCTGGGTTGGCTGCATGCAAGGCAAGCACCCTACCACTGTACTATCTCTCCAGCCACCAAAATTAATATTTTAATATTACCAAAGCTATTAATTTCTATCACAGATTTTTCTAGTATGCTTATCTGAAATGCCTGTACTCTTCAGCATGCTAATTTAAAAAAAATTACCAGTTGGGGCCGGAAAGATAGCCTGGAGGTAAGGTATTTGCCTTCCATGCAGAAGGACTGGGGTTCGAATCCCGGCATCCCATATGGTCCCCCAAGCCTACCAGGGGCAATTTCTAGAGCTGTAGAGCCAGGAGTAACCTCTGAGCGCTGCCGGATGTGACCCCCTCCACAAAACAAAAAAGAAGTTTGAGGTCAGTAGAACAAAAGGATTTGTAGTGCTATTTTTTTCTTATCTTAGAAGTTTAAAAACTTTAGTACTGTGATGATTATTTTTTTCTTTTGGGGATCACACATGGCAGCTCTCAGAAGTTCTTCCTGACTTTGTGCTAAGAAATCACTCCTGGCAGGCTCTGGGATATGACCATATGGAAAGTCAGGGATTAAACCCAGGTCTACTTCATGCAAGGCAAATTTCCTACTTGCTGTGCAATCACTCTCACTCCAAGCACTATGATTTTTGTATAAACTATTTATAGATCCTTCCCCCTCCCCAAGTCTAGGAATTAAACACAGGAGCCTGCTAGCGGTGCATGCATTTGACCAGTGAGTCACATCTTTGGTTAAAAACTATTTAGTTGCTAAAAATCTTTAGGACTTCCTCATTGCAAAATTCCCCTTGTGTTGATCATATTTTTAAACAAAACAAAAACCTGTTTCACTCACCTGTCCCTGATTCTTGCAAGGAGAGGGCCCTATGTGCCCAGAGTTGTAAGCATAAGTGCGCGCACACACACCACACCACACACACACACACACACACACACACACACACACACACACACACACTCTTCATTCACTTTTCCTTCTACAAACTTTGACCTTTCAGGGCTCTTTGTGTATTCATGCCCACCCACCTGACTGGAAGACTTTTCCCCAATGTGCCCTTCAAGAGAAACAAATCAGCACGGTTTGAAAATAGACCATGATAACCATAGAAATGGCTGGGAAAAGAAAAAAAAAGGCTCTAAAGGAAAGACCCCAGACAGACAGACAGACAGACAGACAGACACTCAAAGAAATAACTTCAACCAGGGTCTGTGGTTTTACAGCTAATCAGGCAGGTAGGTATTCAGCTCTCCACTTCTGCAGACTTGCTTAGCATTGAAATCGGCTGTCTGCCCAGGAGGATGAGGTAATGTCTAGGTTTAATGCCAAAATCTCTCTAACTGGCAGGACACATCGGGTAAATATTTCTATTGCAGGAGACTACATTCATTTGATGCTGTTGCCAGTTTTATTATCATTATTATGATCATTAATATTAATACTTAACTATCATACCTGCTTAAGATTGAAGATGGGAAAGTGAATAGTTTTTGTTATTGTTGTTGTTGTTATTGTTGTTGTTGCTGAGATCATCCTAGCAGGTATGAGCCACACAAAGACTTGCCATGCTCCTTTCCCAGTGCCTGTAAATCTCAACCCACTTGGGTTTCTCCTTATTTCATCATGTCAGGGAGAATAGACTGAGGGGTGGGGCATATAGAGAGCTTGGAACCCACTTCAAGCTCCAACTTTAATAGTGGGGAGACCTGGAAATGCAGTAGATTGGCAAGAGTTTCTTCTCCCTTTCAAATACAATTGTAAATTTGCTACACCATCTATTTTTGATGATCCGCTTTATAGCCGCACAAATTATGGGCCTCATGCTGGCAACGCCCGGCGGGTCTCATATCTTGTTCTCTTGATGATCTGTCTCTGTATTACTGTCACAATACACATTTATGTTGTAATGTGCATATTATCTTGCAGAAGAAAGGCTCCATTAATTCAAATTTCCCCTATTCTTACTGGAGAGGCATCTGACATCAGCTTTAATTTCATTAAAAGACAAGACTTCTTTTGTGGGACTATGAAATCAATTCAAACTTCCTATGGCCTCATGAAGGACCACCTACAAGAAACAGTAAAACCTTCACCAATTTTATATCCTCTCACCAAAGAATTGGAAATTATGCCTCCCTCCCACAGAAAGCATGTCAAGAAGGGGCAGGAAAGCATGATGCTAAGGCAATCTGCCCCCAACAGCACTTTAAGAGCAGTTATTGTATGTGAACCACATGAAAGACCATCTGAAAACCCACAAGAGACTAAGATGCCCCTTGGCAGGTTCTTAGACAATGTTTCCACACTAGAGATGTATTTCTATGTGGGGGGAAAAAATTCCCCATGAATCGGACTAGTAATTCATTGTATGTGGGAATTGGAGAGGGTGTGAAAAGAAGGGATGTTTATGATGTCTTTTATTGTTAGCAGAGTAGAGACCTACTTGTTCTAAGAATAATGTTGGCAGGAGGCTGAGACTGAAACAGTTGGGGAAAAGGTGTGTGACCAGAATTTCTTTAATATCATTGTCACTGGGCTTCTTCCCATTGTGACAGCAGAAAGAACTTTGCCTGCCCACACCACCAGTTGACAAAATATTTCTGCACACAGTAGCTTAATGTCTTTAACTGTCATCTTTCTTTTTAAAGGAGGGGGGATTTTAGTAACATTCAAAAAATTTAAAACTTCTCGATGTGTTCTGATCTGATTTTAGGACCAGAAAGTCATCTTTGCCTCCTTATATACAGGGCTTAGTAAACTGTTTTTGAGAAATGGAATAACTAAGAAAGTTTGATAATGCTTTGTGATTATTCTTTTAAAAATGCGATGAGATCCAGTCTTAAATATGCAATAAACTGAAGCAAAATTCCCAAGAGCTAAGCACTCAAAATTTTATTTAGACTTGAAAAGGCTCATTATAAGTTCAACAACAGGCTAGATGGAAATCACTAATTAATTGAACATTATAGCTTCAAAATGCATTTTTATCTTACTGCATTTCTCAAATGCATGCACATTGCTTATGTTTTGTTAAATTAATAAAAACATCATATTAAAAGATTATTAATGGGGACCCAGGAGATAGCATGGAGGTAAGGCGTTTGCCTTTCATGCAAAAGGTCATCAGTTCGAATCCTGGTGCCCCATATGGTCCCCCTTGCCTGCCAGGAGCAATTTCTGAGCATGGAGCCAGGAGTAACCCCTGAGCGCTGCCGGGTGTGACCCAAAAACCAAAAAAAAAAAAAAAAGATTATTAATGAGGAGGTTCTAATCCTTGTACTACTTGTTCATGTATCTTTAAACCCATTGAGGTACCAAATGTCAGGCTCACTGCCCAGATTCACTGGAGCAAAATAATGCAAGCATGACATTTTATACTATGTGGTTTTAATTTTGGCTTACATTAATGCGGTGGTTTGGTGGTAATTGCCACAAACCTGGAAATCACACCTCTTTCCTCCCACCTCTCATCCCTTTACTAACCTCAACTATAGAAGGCTCTGATCTACTACCAAAGCCAAGAGTCAAATTTCTGTGCAGTGCTACTTCTCTCTGAAATCAGTGGAAACTATGACCTAGTTCAGGGCCAATTCTTGAGTTTTCCAAACTTGAAATACCCTTACATTTAACAAGACACTTGAAAGCTTAAATTCTGGTCCCTGCTCTTCTGAGAACTGAGAATCTGGCTTAACTTCTACAGGAAAGATTTAGGTCAAATGGAAAGATGATACTAGTATCTGTAACAAAAAGCATCATTGGGCTGTGCTACTGACTGCCGAGACCTCAGACCCTGAAAATCTTTTAATAGAATCAAGAGGGAGGATGGGGGTATTGATTATTTAGTTTCTCACCTGAATTCAAACAAAATCTTAGTAAAAGAATTCTAGGCTGCCTGTTTTTAAGGTGTGTGTGTGTGTGTGTGTGTGTGTGTGTGTGTGTGTGTGTTTGTGTGTGGTGTGTTTTCAGAGGAACAGATTTTCACAATCTTCTTTACCAATCCAACCTAGTTCCTGACAGTCTTCAGGACTACACAATTCATTTCCTTAAGCCTAACCTAAACCTTAAAAGTTGCCACTAGTGCTTATTTCCTCCTGCCTTCTCATTGGTACCAATTGGAATAGCTGGTGCCTTTCCTCTGTACCATAACTCTTCCGGTTCCTCAGACAGAGCCAAATCTCCTCCAGCCAAAGAAGGAGAGTCCAAAGGGGTGGTTGGAAAACCAAGAAGAGTCTGGGGATTGTTATGGAATTAAAAGACGAACCTTTAAGGTGAGGAAAGAGTCAGTAAGGAAAAATTGACAAAGTAGCTATAAGAGGAAGACAAAGCATAAGCAATCTGAAAAGATAAAGGGAGATCTATAAGTTCAGTTCATTTTCTAAATTAACAATGTTTATGATGTTGCTGTGTCATTTAAGTGGAACATATGATCCCTTTCAATTTAAACTGTTAATTGGGTAGAAAATTAATAATTTACTTACCTACAGACAGGGAGTTGGGCCCTATGACCTCAGATGTCTCCTCCTGTTCTAGAATTTTAAGGAAATTAACCAGTTCCTGACCCTGAACTTTATTGACCCAATTCCAAGTCATAGCTAGAGGAAGATTTAACAATCCTTGATACATTGCTTTTCTTTTTACTAAACCACATTATAAGTAACAACCCTACTTCAAGAACACTGCCTCATACTTCTGGAAAGTAGGAAAAATATGCTTGTGTATTTTTTCTATAAGATAGATAAACACAGGGAACTGGGAGATAGCATGGAGGTAAGGCGTTTGCCTTTCATGCAAAAGGTCATCGGTTCGAACCCCAGTGCCCCATATGGTCCCCCATGCCTGCCAGGAGCAATTCCTGAGCATGGAGCCAGGAGTAACCCCTGAGCACTGCCGGGTGTGACCCCCCCCCCAAAAACAAAAGAAAACAAAAAAAAAGATAGATAAACAGAATCACTGCAAGCAACAGCACTAAAGTTGTTTCTAAGGCTGATGAATAGAAAATGTTTATTGATTGAAAACTGGAATAAAAAATAGATGAAACACATTTATAATTTCAACTCTCAGTACAATTTTAAAACCAGATTGGTCAAGTAGAGAAAGTAGAGAACAATGAGATTTGAGGATTTCCTTTTTTTTTTGGCTTTTTTGGGCCACACCTTTTTGATGCTCAGGGGTTGGTTACTACTGGCTAAGTGCTCAGAAATTGCCCCTGGCTTGGGGGGAACCATATGGGATCGAATGGTACTCCTTCCTTGGCTAGTGCTTGCAAGGCAGACAGGTACCTTACCTCTAGCGTCCCCTCTCCGGCTCCAGGATTTCCTTTCTTAATTCTGTTCCTTCCTATATGTCCATTTTTTGAGAATGTAACTGAATTTACATTGTTCCTGAATTTAAGAACACATCATCAGACCAAACAATTTCTGATTTCACTTATATGATCGAACTCTATATTAGTAGCTGTAGAATGGAATTTTCAGTCTTTTCTCAGAATCTTACCATAGGAACCCTCTGGATTAATCCTGAACATTTATATTCAGAGGTCATTTTTTCAGACAACAATTTACTCATTGTGAAAGTTTGGTGAACTGGAAACCTCTCCTCAATCCAATTTAAGACTTTAAAAGTCTTAACCCCAGACAGGTAGACTGGGGACACTGGAGTACAAGGAAATAAGATTCAGTTGATGCTCAAACATTAAACTCTCTGCATCATTTGCACTATTAACGATTAGAAGAGGGAATCTTCTGGGAGTCAGAGTGATGGCACAGTCATGATAGTGTTTTCTGGCATGTGGCCAATCCAGGTTTGATCCCCAGCATCCCATATGGTCTCTCAAGCCTAACAGCAGTCATTTTTTTCTTTTTTTTTTCCTTTCATTTTTTTTTAAATTTTGGTTATGCCAAAAGTCATTTCCGAGTAAAAAGCCAGGAGTAACCCCTGAATGCCATTGGATGTGCCCCCCCAAAAAAGAGAAAACCTTCAGAGAAAGGACCTATACAACAATAATAATTGGAAACGATCACTATGGACAAGAATTGGTTGCTGATAGTAAAAAAGTGATATGTATGATACCCCTTCACTAATGTTGCAAACCACAGGATCTAAAAGGGAAAAAGGGAAGAGAGAGAAATATAGAGAAAAAGAGAAGAAAAACCTACCACAGAGATAGGCAGGGGCGAGGGCAGAGGGAGGGCATAAGGGAAAGTTGGGGACATTGGTGGTGGAAAATGCTCTGGTAAAAGATGTTGTATGCTGTATGAATGAAATTCAATCATAAACAACCTGTAACTCTGAAGAAAATAAACCAACTGTATAATGAACAACCTTATAATCAGGGTGAAGAATAAAGGATCATGAAGAGAAATATTTACAAAAAGACACCAAACTACAAAGGGTAATTTCCAAAATGTGTTTATCATTTAATAATGAAGCTATAACCTAGAAAACAGTGGGGGAAAACCCAAACTCTACAGGTTCTATGTTCTTCAAGTTCCTACAATAAATGTTCCTTACATAATGCCCGTTGTCCATATGAACAGTATCCTGTGAGGTTGTATAAAGGTTTTTGAAAACTGACTAGGACTATGAAATCAGATCCTACAAGAACCTCTCTTGGTTCAAGATTGTGTTTCCCCCCTCTCATTAAAGTGATAACAAACTGAAGTAAATAAAAAACAAAAGCACCTCTATTAGAGGATATACTGAATTATAAAAGAAAATATATTTTGCTTGTTCATAAATGCAGACATAGACTTGAGAAAAGTCCTTAAGACAGAATTCATTTCCATGGGTCCACTGCATTGTGAACGCATCACAAAAAAATCATTAAAGCTTCAGTCACAAAAGCTTTTTAACTGAGACCTAGGCTGGAAATAAATCATATTAAGCTCTCTATTTTGGTAATTGAACTTCCTGGAAATAGAAATTAGATGAAGATTTTATTTCTGCCTTCAGAAAATACATGCTTTTATATCAGAGAAGCCAAAAAAAGTACAACAGTGGGTACATATGAGTAAATGTCAGTCTGTAATCTGTCCCGTCCTTTTCCATTTTTATAAGCCACACAATGCACACCACAGTGTGATTAATAACCCCCATCCCACCTCTTCTCCCAGACTGCCTCAGCTCCTTTTGTTGTAAATAATGTTTGCAGTCAGCTGTCCTCCCACAGTGCGGGGGGGACTCCTAGTAACTGCTGTGGAGGGCTCTGCACCTTATGGAGGGCACACAGCAGCTGCTTTGTCTGTGCCAGCATGTTCACCTCTGGACTGTAGATAGTGGCTTCTCAGGAAGTGCAGATTGCTGAGGGGGGCCCCAACATGGATCTAGCAGTGGTCCAGGCAGGGTCCACTCTGCAAGCATTCTTCTTCCTTAGGACCATAGGGTCAGAGGGTGGCACAAGGGTGTCACTGGCAGGCATAGCTTTGGCTTTACTTCTGCTTCCTTTTGCCTAATCCCTATTCACTAATGTAGTTATTCATTAAAATGTATTCATTAAATGTACTTACTAAATAAAAAGTTCATATGTGGACAAAGTCAAGGAAATGTTCTTTTCTGAGTCGGGGACAGGGAATTCCTGGTGCAATACACAGAAAACCATAGACTTGGGGCTGGAGCAAAAGTACAGAGAGTAGGACATTTATCTTGGATGCAGTCAACCTGGGCTTGACTCCTCAAACCCCATATGAATTGATGAGCCCACCGAAAGTGATTCATAAACATAGAGATAGGACTAAGTCCTGAGCACTGCCAGGTGTGATCCCAAAATAAAATTTTAAAAATGCATGGATTTTTACTTAAGGGAAGGAAAGGGGCTGGAGAGATGGCATGGAGATAGGGTGTTTGCCTTGCATGCAGAAGGACAGTGGTTTGAATCTCATACAGTCCCCCAAACCTGCCAGGAGCGATTTCTGAGTGCAGAGCCAGGAGTAACCCCTGAGCATCACTGGGTGTGGCCCAAAAACCAAAAACCAAAATAAAACAAGAAGGGAAGGGAAATAAGTTCTTATGTTACAATTCAGGCAAAGTATGCTATCTGATGAAAGTATGCTATTTAAACATTGAAGAATATCTGCAAAGGATTCTTCCCAAAGAAGACCTGTCCTCTTACAGAGCCAAAGTCAGAAGCAGTCAAGGACACATGGAGCAAAAGAGCAGAAAATGCTATTTGTTGTTTCTTGCATTACATTTAATTTTAATACTTCCTTTGCATTTTCTTACTTACTTATTCCAACACTAAGACATAACTGTGTGGTCTAATAAAAATGCAAAAGAAACCTCATGATGTTAGACACAGAATAAAGCATCTTGTGCAAAATATACAGACTGCATGAAAGGAAAGGAAGACCCACAGCTGAGCTTGACCTTTACATGCAGGGTATACATATTTACAGTATAGAGGGACTTGCAGAAAACTGTTTTTCATTTATTTGCAAATGTAAATTAGGTATAAAGATGTTCTGGTTCTAGGATTCATACCAAGAAGATATTAGGAAATATAATCTTCATGTCTGAATTCAGCCAGCAACGTAGACTCATTCTGTTTTAGAAAGACAACGTAAAACAAGTCATGGAAAGTTATGGGTACACCAGCCATGCAGCAGAAAGCTGGCAATCTCATGAAAAGAGGGAATGTCACATCCTTTCCTTGCCAAAACCATAGCTGCTGCACCCATCACCTTTAATCACCACTTTGCCAATGGCCCTATTTCACTACTCATCTATGACTCTCTGCAAAGATACCAATTTGACCAAAACTCCAGATCTGCCAGTATTTGAGCTCACATCATCATTATTATTATTTTTTTTTTTTGGTTTTTGGGCCACACCCAGTGACGCTCAGGGGTTATTCTTGGCTATGAGTTCAGAAGTCGCTCCTGGCTTGGGGGACCATATGGGAAACTGAGGGATCGAACCACGGTCCGTCCTAGGCTAGCGCGGCAAGGCAGGCACCTTACCTCCAGCGCCACTGCCCAGCCCCATCAGTACTTTCTTGGAGTGAATATAGGCACCCTCCCTTTCCCTCACCTTTTTGTACTTTAAAGCCCTGGCGGCTGAAAACACACCCTACAAAAGCTGCAGTATCAGCAATGGTTCTTGGAATTCCTACACAACTCCATTTTTGTTTAATACTGTCAGCCCCATAGGAACACACCAATTCAGACATGAATGAGTATCTGAAGCCACCTAATATTCAGAAACAAAAAAATTAGTAACAGAATAATCAACTAGCAACAAAAGCTTACTAAACCTTTGACAATGACTTAATGACCTCATTATGAGATACAATAATTTTTTGGGGGGGTCACACGCAGCAGTGCTCAGAAATTGTCCCTGATATGGAATGCCAGTATTTGAACCACCGTCCTTTTGCATGCAAGGCAAACGCCTTACCTCCAGACTATCTCTCCAGCCCAGAGATACAATAATTTTTACAAATTTTCTTGTTGCTGTACTTTTTATTCTGCTTTATGATTTTTTATGTTTATATTTTCTTATTTTCCTTTTTAATAATTTTGCTCCCAGTTACCTGGAAAGAAATGTATTATAATCAACTATGCCAACTATGAGATACATGGTCTTTTTTTTAAAAAAGGTAAATTATATATTTAAAATGATTTCCCCTTACTTACTATACCCCCTCTTTAGGAGAAAAACATCCAGAGTATCAGGAGTAGGGGAGCTATGGTAGGGATATGGCAGAGAGAAGGCTCTGAGCTGACCCTATGGGTTCCGAAGAGCACTCAATTAGGGGTCTCAAACTCGAGGTCCGTGGGCCGCAAACGGCCCTCTGTACAACATTTTATGGCCCTGCCCTAGAGGAATCTTTGTTTTGTTTTGTTTTGTTTTGTTTTGTTTTAGTTGTTTGGGTCACACCTCCCAATGTTCAAGGCTTACTACTGACTTTGCACTCAAGGATCACCCTGACTTTGCCTCCTGCGGCCCGCAGGTAAATTGACCCCCTAGGTCTTGGACCACAGATCACTGGGAAAATGAGGTGCAACCATGAATGAGCAAGACTACTGCTTGCCTCTCTTTGCTATCTGGCAGAGCTAACCTCTGGAAAATTCACCAAATGTGAAAAAGAACCAACTTTCTCTATATTTTAGCTTCTGTGAGAGAAAAGCAATGCCAGGACATTCTATTTCAGTTCTGGGAGGGGTTGTATGTTTCCTCCTTCACATTCCTGAGAGGCTGCATCCAGCCTCAAGTCCTGTACTCTCCTTTCTGGTGGCACTTAGTACTTTATGAACCTACCCTCTGTAGCAGACATTTGGGGCTTTCCAGGTCAATAGTGAGTAGAAGTCTGTAGCTTCCAGAGACCAAGGTCACATGTGTCAGGATAGCAAAACTTTTGTCTTTTTACATGCTTTTTTGTCCCTTCCAGGCTAGCATTGTAAAGAACCTCATCTGTGGACTTCTATAAGCCAGAAAATGAGGTAAGGCTGAAGAGAGTTTGGACTTATAATTTAAAATATTTCAGTAAGATATAATATATTATAATATATAATATGCATATTATGTATACAAAGAGTAGCACCTATTACCGTGTTCAGAAACAGAACACACCCAGGTACATTTTTAACTTGGAATATAAATATCACAAAAGGATACAGGATGTAAAAAATATTTTATGTCAAATATTTGCCAACATTTCATAAATAATAAACAAAGCTGAAAGGAATATAGTCCCCAAGTCACTGTCAGTCACAGTAAGCCATTTTGGCCACATAACTTCTCTCCCCTGATGGTGAGTCACTGCCCTTTGGCAGTAGGGATGAGTGATGTATTTAAAGTAACAGTTTCCTGACCTCTAAAGAGTGAGTCACAATTTTCATATGGAATATATAGGTGTTTAGGAGAATCAATCACATCACTTGGCCACATTTATTCTAACTAGAATTGATCTGACCCTATCTTCTCTTCTATCATGAATTACTTATAGAAGGAAATAAGATATATGTGACTTGTATTCATCATTTAGTCTTTTATATAATGCCTGCCACATAATACCTTCCATTTCTTTTCTAGTTCAGATTATTAGAAGTCACTCATTAAGAGAAGTAGCCAGACCAGAGGCCTTTTATTTCTTTAGCTTTTAATTTGGGGGTTATTCCGATACACTGAGGGTGATTCCTTGCTCTTCATTCAGAAGCAATCCTGGGTGTTCTGGGGATTTTAACCAATGTAGGAGGAAACTAGGCAGGTGTCTTATCCCTGGCACTTAACTCTCTGGCCCTCAAAGAGATTTTTAATGCAGAGATGTACATTTAACTCACATATTGAAAAGAGACCATTGATAAGGCCTTAGGGACAGAGGTAAGGATCTTTGGCAATTCAGTGGTGTGGATGCAGTAATTTTGCTAACCAAAGGCATAAACACTAACACAATTATAAACCATGTTACCTCAATAAATCAAATCAATACAGTCAAAAGAGAAGTAAGATCTGTTGCTAGGACACAATTACATGCTTGCTTGTGTAAGGAATGTTCACAAGGGAGTGCCAACCACACCCTGGAACTCTGGAAACTCAAGAACTTTGACTTATGAATCCAAACAAGTATTTCCGCTCTGTGCATCTGCTATAGAATCAGTGCGCATCTGTGCTCCTGGATAAGCAAGTATGAGTGCTGGGTGTACAGGCAGAGTTTTTGGCAAAAGATGCCAGATCAGGAACATCTCATTGACTTCAGGAAAGATGACAATTCTGGGATCATTTAAAGCACCAAGAGGAAAACATTATCCAGGGTCTCCAGGGACTTCAGATGTCTTGTAAGGCCTCTGGAGCCCCCAGCAGAGAGTGAGCTGTAGGTAGCTTAGCAGAAGTCATTCTCTAAAGGTCTCCCATAACCTGGGTTCCTGAAAAAAAAACAGGCAAGAGCACTGGTGGAGTGGCAGGGAACAGGACTATACTAATTTTAAGCTCCATGAGACAATATTCATGACCTGTGACTATCTAGTTCCTCTCTAGTTGGAAACAGCAGTGTGTGGAGAGCACAGATGGACATAAAAGGAGGTGTCAGAACCTTTCAAGAGTCTGGACCCTGCCCCTCTACCCTGGAAATGCTCTCACTACCGGGACATGGGCATATGGGAAAAGGGCACCAAACACACAAACTTGAGAGGGGAGGGATGATGGGTAAGGACAGGTGACAGATGGGGAAGTGAGGAGGCAGTAGAGTGGAGGTTATCTCTGAAAGTCTTTGATGGTTGGGAGTAATGGATGTACTGGGAGAGGTAAAAGGGTTGGACCCAAAGAGTAAGGGAGATTCTTTTTCCAGAGAGCCAAAGTATACTGCAATCTCATTCTTAGGTGGAGTCTAAAGAACAAAGAAATTAGACACTTCCCAAACCAACCCTGAGACAAAATCAATAGCACCTGGAATTTGGGGAGCAGGAGACCATAAAACTATGTAGAAAGATATTAAAACATTGGTGTAATAGCTTTGCCACTACAAACTGAGGATTTTATTACAGCTTCATGGAAGCTGTCTTCCCAATCAGTGCTCTATACTGTTCTCTCTCACTCAGTAAAATTCAAATGTTTCACCAAGGACCAGGAGGCTCTTAGCAGACCTCTGACTTCTGAGCCTCAAGTCTCCTTCCTCAAACTCTGACTTTGTCCTGAGCCTA
>PVKC010000610.1:9918-36336 GCA_004027635.1 Crocidura indochinensis | reverse complement strand
GGGATCTATTTAGTATTTTATTCAATGGTGAAAATATAGCAGGAATTTTCTGCTACTTAAATCAATTAAAGAAAAAATGAACAAATTTTTGAAGGCAAATGAATGCATGAGACTATCTCTGGATATTATATCCCAACGATAAGGTGCGGAAACATCTCAGAGGGCTGGGGAACATGCTACTTGTGGGAACACCAAAACCCTGATCAATCCCTGGAATTGCTTGGTTTCCTGAGTACAACTGGCAATGCCTTTCCTTTCACACTCCAAAAATAACAATTATACAAAAACTATAGTAGCAAGATGTTTCAACCTTTTAGTGAAGGTTTTGGTGTCCTTGCCCACATCAGGCAGAACTCACCCCACCTCCATGTGGGGGACTGACCCCTTTTTCTTCAACATTCTCCCTGATATTGTCTGTCAGCACTGCCATAAAGTTCCAAGGCCTTGAACCCACCCATATAGATTTGCATTTCTTTTTGCCTACACCAAGACCAGAGAATTCCTGCAGCTCAAATGCCCACAGAAGGCCTCACTAGAAGACGCTGGAGACCGCCACTTAGTGCAGATGGGGTCTAGTTTCCTGGATGAACTGTGCTTGGGAAATGGAAGAGATGTGATAGTCCTTGCTCACAGAAATCTTCCTATGGTAAAAATTGACCTTATGGGAAAGAGAATGACAAGAATTCAAATGATGGATAAAACATGAAAAGGTCACTAGTCATTTAAGAAATGCAAATGGAAGACATCAAATCATCTAAGCCACCCAGAATAAATGGCAATTTCCAGACATCACATTGCAAAGGTGAATAACAAGAGAATGAGGGGTGGTTGGGATGGAGGGGATGAGAATATCCACCTGCAGGCCATGTGGAAACTACAGATCCCAGAAATTCACTCCATGTCCAACAAAGCTGTAATTATCTTTGGTGTTTTGTTTTTATGTGAAATTCCCATTAGTATGAAATAAGACATTTTTTGAATATACTAATTGTTCTTTATGTTCTGTGGTTTTAAGATGCATTTTTAAAAAATAATTTTTATTTAAGTACCATGGTTACAAAATTGTTCATACTTAATTTTCAGTCATAGAATATACACCAACCTTCACCAGTGCACCTTTCCTGCCACCATGTCCCTGGTTTTAAGATGCATTTTTAAAAATAATTTTTATTTAAGTACCATGGTTACAAAATTGTTCATACTTAATTTTCAGTCATAGAATATACACCAACCTTCACCAGTGCACCTTTCCTGCCACCATGTCCCTGGTTCCCCTACCATCTACCCCCATACTCCCGCCTATCTCTGGAGCAAGCAGTTTTTCTCCTTTTTGATTCATGGTTTACACTATTATTAATTAAATGGTACCATGCATGTTACTTTATCCCCTTTCAGTACCCAGTTCTTGTCCAGAGTGATAAGTTCCAACTATCATTGTCAGAGCGGATCTTTCTCTACTTTAACTGCCCTCATCACTCTTTGTAGCTAGCTTCCTGCCATGGACTTGTCCTCATCATTGACGTCTCTAGATACTGTCTTCTAGATACTGCCTTTTATAAAACATTTTAAAGGAAATGGTTGAGTATCAGGTGTTCAATATATTAAAAACTATCATGAAACTTTGAGATATGCATTTTTCTTTGTGTATATTAGTTTCACCCAAAATTTTAAAAATGGAATGATGAAATAAATGTGAAATCTTTGCTTTCACTCCTTGTGAACAGAGGTGTTACTACACTTTATAGAGTATTTTGTCTTTCACCATCTCTTTTATTCTTCTTTTGCCTTGGTAGAATGAACTCTGGTTGCGTCTGTTATATATCATGCGATTCTTCCTCCCAGATGATTTATGTGTTTTCTATGCTTGTGACAAAATCCATCAATAACTTTACCAGATGGCTTTGAATCATAACTTGCTATTTGTTTTCACAATTAGAAAAGACAGTTCAAGCAATTTTCAGGAGGAAACTTTTCTATTTCTGTAGGGAAAAGTTATAAAGAGAAAATAAAGACCAAAACTAAATGCATAGTAAAATTATATTGTACATGAAATTCATCCACAGCATCATATGGGAACTATGTTGGCCACATGTAGGTGCTTCTTGTTGTGGCACATGCCTGGCTAACAGCACTCAGAGAAACACTGGTATGTACTTAGTAATGAATACTATTAGGTTTGTATTACCCTATTAGGTGGTTTCTGAAGTCTCTTTCAATTAGTGTTTAAAGGGTAGATGATGGGGTTAAAATTCCATTTCTAGGATTGCATCTTATTTCTTCCTATTTCAAAGTGGCTGAGGCATCCCAGAACCTGGAGTAATTATCAATAATCTATAACAACACATCAGCAGAAATAGCTGAATTACTGAAAAATTAAACCACAAGACCAAAGGAGAAAGGACTTTTGAAAAGCAATTAATAAGGTTTTACCACTTATATTTATAGCCACAGCTAATGTTTCCTGCCTCATTTTTGTGATATTATTTAGTTAGTCTTATAAAAATCATAGCAAGTCTGTGACCTATTCATTATTTTTAAATGTATTAAATAGTAACCTATTAGCATTGATTAAATGACTACAAATGAAGCACTTGAGCACATATCCCATGAGAATCCAGCAAGGAGGAAGGCAGTGGGGGGCAACATACTGAGATATATTGACACCAAGATGGGAACAGCTGGCATGGTCATGCATGTGCTTGGGGAACTGAAGCCATACATGAACACCTGATATGGGGAGCCATGAGAGACATCATGTTTGTGTCCAAACTTTCTCCACCAGAGTTCTGGGCTAAGATGCAAATATAGACTTTCCCAACTCTTAGATCATCATTCCTTCAGTACATGCAACACCCCCCACAAAGAAAACAAGGACCTGAGGAAGGAAAGTCCTCTCCCAGAAGGGTTCAGTCAGGCAAGAGGGAGCACCAACTGCTATTCCCAGTACTCAGTGAGCGTGTTTTCCCATATTCTAGGAAGGCTGGAGCATCAGGAGTTGGCAGTCAGAAGAAGACAAGCAGAGGAACTATAAAGCAAATAGTCAATGGGTATGGAGTTTACCTTACATGTGACTGACCCAGGTTTGATTCCTAGAACCCCATATGGTCCTCTGAACCCCACAGGAGTGACTGTTCCCTGAGCACTGTTGAGTGTGGACACATACAAACACCCCCCCTAAAAAAACAAACCCCAAACAAACTCGGGCTACTGAAGATGAGGGACGAATGAGTCCTGATTGAGAAATAGGTCAAGGACCTGGAATCTGGTCAGCTCTTTCAAGAGCTCAAGTTTTCAATATTTGGGAGTTGGTAAAGCCCGGCTGACAGCCTAATAAACTGGTGTAGCCACCAGTAGCCACCCTCTATGGTGCTTGTCACCTCCTACAGGAAATGCTCTTGACTCTCCATTAGATTAGGACATTGGGAAGACACATGTATCTTCTCATGACATCAGAACATTAGCTCCCTTCAGTTAGGTTTCTCTTTTCACCTTTGCCTAGTATCTAGCTAATGAAAGGTGTTCGGTAAAAATTGGCTGAATGTGTCATTGAATATTTTTTCAAATATGCAGCTGTTCATAGCATAAATCACACTTGTCAGATGATGTATCTTGCCAAAATCCTTAGAAGAGTTGCTAAAAATTATACTCTGACTTTTTAGGGTAATTCTCTACCAGAAGTGTTAAAACAAGTCTGATAATATAATAGATCTCAGCATGGAAGGCTGAGATCAAGCATCCCTGTGCAACTGCCAAGAGTCCTTTAAACGCACCACTCACAGTTCCTGATGGATATCAAGATTCAGATATTGATAAGTAAAGAAATCAAAGAAGTAGCATTTTTACTTCTAAGCATCAGGGAGGGAAAGCTACATTTAAAAAATTCTGCTAAATAAGAGAGGAAACATTTCTTGAGAATGCTCATTTGCCTTGGGGTCATTTTTTTGCTATACTCTAAAGATAACATAAAAATGATAGCCTAGGGCCAGAGAGATAGCACAGCAGTAGGGCGTTTGCCTTGCATGCAGCTAATCCAGGATGGACAGTGGTTCAAATCCCAGCATCCCATATGGTCCTCTGTGCCTGCCAGGAATGATTTCTGAGCGCAGAGCTAGAAGTAACCCTGAGTGCTGCCAGGTGTGACAAAAAATAAAATAAAATAAAATAAAATAAATTATAGCCTAAACTCTGTTTTATTGGGGCTGAAGAGAAAGTACAGAAAGTAAACTGTCTTACAATATGAGTTCAATCCCTTTATTGCTGTGGTGCTTTTCAAATTTTCTGTTTGATGTTTTAAAAAAAATTTTATTATTATGCTTCTTCCTTATCCCCTTTCTTCTCTTAAATTGATATTTATAGCCTCTAGAAGGACTCCTCCCATTTTTTGCTTGTTTGATTTTTGCCACTTTGTTTTTTTTTTTGTTTTTTGTTTTTTTTTTTGGTTTTTGGGTCACACCCGGAAGTGCTCAGGGATTACTCCTGGCTCTATGCTCAGAAATTGCTCCTGGCAGGCACGGGGGACCATATGGGGCACCGGGATTCGAACCGATGACCTTTTGCATGAAAGGCAAATGCCTTACCTCCATGCTATCTCCCGGGCCCCACCACATTTTATTATTTTTTTTTCTTTCCTTCAAACAGAACCACATAATTTGAACCATCTTGTTCTGCCTCACACATTTGAGGGGGAAATAATGGTTACCAAGACCAAACAGTCATATGAACATTAAGTAGAAATAAAAAAATTAACACCAAATCCAAAGCCAATGATAACAGAATTGACATCCAATCTACAGCATGCTAGAAACAGAGGGGACCACTTATACTAGCAACCCGAGGGGTAAAGGAAGGGGATATGGGATGCAGGCTGGAAACAGGGGTAGAGGGAAGACAATATTGGTGATGGGATTCAATGTCACTATGTACCTAAAAAATTACTGTGAAATATTTGTAATGCATTTTGGTCAAAATAAAAATTAAAAATTAAAAAAACTTCTGAACTTGTGTGCTGTAATTATAATAATAATTACTAATGTTGGTGTTAACAGTAAATTATGATAAAAGTCATTTTCTCTATAATCATTAACTAGCCAGAAAAAATTATTTAAATACAATAGAAACTTCTTAATAAATGGTTAAATGTGCTATTTGATACACCCAAGTTTGTGTTTTCAAACTTTATTGCTTTTCTTAGACTATTTCTTTTTTGTTTTTATAAACATAGATAGAAATGTATAAATAAAAACCAGTACTACAAAACTGTATGCTCAACAGTAAAAATTAAAATATAAACATATATATTGGGAAAAAATACGTTTCAATCTCTAATGCCCCATATGGTCCTCAGAGCCTTTCAGGAGTGATCCCTGACAGAACCAGGAGCATCTGTGGCCTCAAAACCAAAAAATAAAACAAAGCCTGTTTTCTTAAATAATTTTAAAATACATGTTTGACTTTAAAATACATGTTTAAAATACATGATCTTTTCTCCCTTGAACAACTGGATCTTTTACTAGTCTCAGACATGTATAAAAGACAGCATCTCCCAGGACAGAACCTCCTTTGTGGAAGGAGAGACTAAGATGAGGCTATCAAGAAATGGCTCCTCTCCTAGGTACATTCTAATTACTATCAAGCTAGAATGCTTCTTGATCAGACTGAACCTAACCCTACTCAGAAACACTTTTAAGGCTGGGTAGGTCAGAGGAATGAACACTCCAGGTTCTGTCTTGCAAACAAGAGCCCAGCATATCTTTGCTGAGCCCTGCACTCATGTGTGCAAAATGAGGGTGGAACTTTGGACAAAATTTAACAAGATAATTGGTGGACTATCAGAAGAGGAAGTGGTTTCACTTCATTATTCTGAAACCTTTGGTACTTTTGCTGCAAAAGTAGAGCCTGGTTAGAGTGTATAGGCCCAAGTTCCTCAGATCAGATTGTTCTGGAGGGTGTTCAGATGGAGACCAAGAATTGAAGACAAACCACCCAAGCCCTGGAATGAGAAGAGAGAGAGATACTAGGCTAAGAGAACAGAGCAGGGAAAATGCTGGGGAGAACCCGCCCCCACAATGCCCTCTCTCATTGACTGGAGCCAGTGGTCTCATTTCCAGAACCCTGTTTTCTTATCTGTGACATGGAGTGACTATGATGGCACAGTACCAGGCACTGAGCAAAGGGTCCACTCAATCTTTCTCTTTAGAGCCAGCACCACCAAAATGGACAAGAGTGACTGAAATCCCTTTTGACCCCCAGAATAGACCCCAGAGCTCCAAGTGAAAAGTCAAATAAATGGGGAGCAATACTCCCACCTGGTGGGAAGAGAGCCACACTGGGAGAAAAGCCAAGAAATACAGGCCCTAAGCACAGTGCACACATGGCCTCTGCCCTGCCAGCACTGACTTGCTCCATTATGGGGCTGCTTTTCATTCTGTGTTTACAGGCTCCAAAATCTTCACAGTTCAGCAGGTTGGCAGCCTGGCAGCCGCCTCTTTGGTGATGATCGAAAATGATTTCCATAGTAGAAGCAGGGTAGATATCAGTGTTTCCGTTTCCAATTTTAACAGCGTTTAGCAGGAAATATGGAAAACTATACTTGAAACAAGGAGTTTCATGGGTAGAAAATCAGGCAAAGCTGGAGACTTAGAACCCAGGACAGATTCAGGATCTATAGCCTTGAGTATGATTAGATGATGAGCTTGAAGTCTGGAGCTGGAATCCTGAGAAACCTCTGCTGAAACAAGGGCAATGGGTAATGATGGTTCAAAGAGGCATGAGCAGACATCTCCTTATTACTGGGCATTCCCAAAATCTCAAGGCCCCAGGCCTTAACACTGTGCTATGACTCTGGCCCTCAGAAGCACATTTATTAACTTGAGCAACAGTTCACTTTATTTACCTGAAATTAGAATAACAGTTGTAATTGCTTTGAAAGGCTTTAATGGGATCAGTTTCTAAACCAGAATTTTGACACCTGCACTTCTAAACTCAACTTCAATCTTCCTTCCTTCAATTTCCCATCTAAGACCTTAATGTTCAGAGCCCTTCTCCATGAACAGAAAGACACCCTCTTCCCTTCTATCCTTGCTTGCTAGCCCACCTTTTTCATCCCTTTTTCTAGTCAAGAGATTTTTATCCCTTTCATTCTAGTATCTTCTTATTTTCTCCCCTTTCTCTCTTTCCACAGCTGATTACCCTTCTCATTGGCTGCTCATTTACTCTTGAGGTTTTGGGGCCCAACGCCTTCCGACCAAGACCCCGGATGTTGCAACTCATCTCTCACAGCTTTGGAGGCGCAGATGGATCCTTCCACTGGGAGCTCATGGTCGATAGCAGAACCTGGGCCCAGGCTAATTATCATGGCCCCATTGGGAGTCTGCAGCAAGCACTTCATCACCTGAAGCTACCCAGCAAGCCTGGCAGATGCTGAGCAATTCCCAGTAGTGACCTGTCACCAATCACTTCCAGGAGCCATCAACGGGGCTCATAGGTTGATTTCCACGGAGTGCAAATTGACTGGTGTGGGGAGGGCAATGCCTCTCTACCACCACAAATCTCAGACCCCATAGGCGTGTCCAGCTTAGCATCACCCTCAATCACTGAACCTCTGTTGTGCATCCTGACACTCAATTTCTACTCTGAAGGGAAATGTGTGTATAAGTGTGAGTGTTTGTGTGTGTGTATGTGTGTGTGTGTGTGTGTGTGTGTGTGTTTTGGGGGGGGAGAAGGATTAAGATGTATGTGTTTGTAAATAAGTCTAATTGTTCTGAAAGAAGGCTGATTTTTGCCATGTAGCTAATAGGAATCTGTGTTTTGAGAAAGTTGGCAGAGGGGGGTTTATAAAACAGAACAAACTCTATCCACCTCAAAGCTTTTCCTTATGCCACAGGGAGTAAGAGCAGAAGTGACACTTGGGGGGCACTGTTCTCCCAAAAGTGACACTGTTATCCCAAAAGACTCACTCCAACCCTTTCCTGTCACAGCTGCCCACTGTTTCTCTGGGGGACAAAATGCCATCCTGGCACCCCCTCTTCAATATGAGAGCCACACCTTTCACCTCCCTGGATCTTTTAAAGTGCAATTACTAGCCCTCATATCTGGCCTTAATTCTCTCACTCTTCTAGTCATCCCACTCCCAATCCTCCCTAGACCTTCCAGTTTCCTCCATGTCCCCTCCTCTGTGACAACCACAGAATGCATCCATGATAACATCTTAAGTGTGCTTAGACTCCTTCTAAGCACCACTTGGACTGACTTCTGAGCATAGTGACAGAAGTAAGCTATGAGAACTTCCAAAACCTGCTTACACAAAACAAAGAGATGAAGGGAAAGAAAAAGAAGAAAGAGAAATGGAGAAGAAAAGAGAGAAAAGGAAAGTAGAGTGAGTAAAGAGGGGAGAGAAATCAGTGAAAAAAGAAGCAAAGAGAGAAGAAAATAGTGGGAGAATGAAAAACCAAAAGAAAAAAGAAAGAAAAATCGAGAGAAAGAAAGAGAGAAAGAAAGAAAGAAAGAAAGAAAGAAAGAAAGAAAGAAAGAAAGAAAGAAAGAAAGAAAGAAAGAAAGAAAGAAAGAAAGAAAGAAAGAAAGAAAAAATAAGAAAGGAAGAGAGAGAAAGAAAGAAAGAGAGAAAGAAAGAAAGGAAGAGAAAGAAAGAAAGAAAGAGAAAGAAGAAAGAAGAAAGAAAGGAAGGAAGCAAAAGAGAAAGAGAGAAAGGAAGGAAAGAAGGAAGGAAGGGAGGAAGGAAGGAAGGAAGGAAGAAAAAAGGGGAGAAGAGGAGGGAAGGAGGAGAGGAAGGAGGGAGGGAAGGAAGGAAGGAAGGAAAGAAGGAAGAAAGAAAGGAAGGTAGGAAAGGAAGGAAGAAAGGAGAGAGAGGGAGGCAAGGAGGGAGGAAGATCAACTTAATATCTTTACGTTCACTCATGTTTCCTGTGAGCATATGTGCTTCTGGTTCAGCCTGCTCGTCCATACATAACATTCCTCTGAGTCACCTCAAACACCATGGCCTTTGCTCTGAGCACAGAAATATATCTCAAAAATTCCCTGACACAGGCAGGACCCTGCACACTACCTCATTCCTCCCTCAGTCTTCCAGTTCCTAAATTAAGCTCAAATTATAGTCAGCCATCTCTGATGGGTAGTAACCACATCCTTCACAGGTGAAAGAAAAAGAAAAGATTTTCCTTTCACCTCAGGCCTAGGAGTCTACGTTTCTCACCAGAAAACTGCATTTAAACTACAGATGAGACGTAAGAGATTTATAAAGGACTTCTAGAATCTCAGAAGGGTTCCAGAGTCTCAGTCCTTAAAGTCAGAGGACTGACTTTTAGCTTGGGCCACCTGTCAGGTGAGTATCTGAAAGACGCAAGCTAGCCTAGGACATCAAGCACTGTTTTTTGATTTTTATTTTTTAACATCTTTATTTAAGCACCATGATTACAAACATGTTTGTATTTGGTTGTTCTTTTTAAAAAAAAAACATTGTTAATGAAAAGAGTTCTCCAAAAAGGTTTCTTTTTTAGGGGGTCACACCCAGCGGGGCTCAAGAGTAACTCCAGGCTCTGTGCTCAGAAGTCACTCCTGGTAGGCTCAGGAGACCATATGGGATGCCATGATTCAAACTGGGGTCCATCCTGTGTTGGCAGCATGCAAGGCAAAAAGCCTTACAGCTGTGCTATTGCTTCAGCCTCTCTAGAAGTATTTTTAAAAACAGAGATAGGTGACTCAAGAGTTCCTTGCTGAAAACCTCATGGCCTCAATGAAAAAACTCGAAGACGTAAGAGCAATTCGAACTGTGACTGTTTTAAATGTGGTCCTCTTACAGAATGAAAACTATCATTACACTATCCATGCAACTGTAGAATAATATTCCTGTGTACTGAGTCCTCCTGGTAAACTTTTCCAGTGATGTATTCACTTTAGCTCTGTGATGCATTCACTTGGCTCTGTCTCTCTCTTCTCCTCTCCTCTCCTCTCCTCTCCTCTCCTCTCCTCTCCTCTCCTCTCCTCTCTTCTCTCTTCTTTTCTCTTCTCCTCTTCTCCTCTCCTCCTCTTCTCTTCTCCTCTCCTCTTCTTTTCTCTTCTCTTCTCTTCTCTCCTCTCCTCTCCTCTCCTCTCCTCTTCTCTCTCTTCTTCTCTTCTCTTCTTCTCTTCTCCTCTCCTCCTCTTCTCTTCTCTTCTCCTCTCCTCTTCTTTTCTCTTCTCTTCTCTCCTCTCCTCTCCTCTTCTCCTTTTCTCTTCTCTTTTCTCCTTTCCTCTTCTCTCTCTTTCTCTCTCTTTCTCTCCCACCCACCACAGTTTTGGTCAGCATGCCCTAAGGATGATACAGAGTATAGGCATCATAGATCATAAAAAATTCTGGGCATGAGTTGAAATGACATTTCACACAAGAATGTCTGAGCACATTATCAAGGAAAGCACTGGTGTCAAGCTTTAGGAGTGAGGTAGAAGTAAGATGCAAGAAGCTCAAAGAGTTCAAGGGGATTGAGCATAGTGGGAAATTAAGTAGAAGCTGAAATGTGAAGACCCAAAGCAAGGATTCTATGAAAGAAACTAACCTAGTGAGATTCTGTTTGTAAACTAAATTTTAGGTTGCTATTCAAATTATATCAAGACAGAGAACTCATATAAGGCAACTTGTGCATGTTGACTTCCTAATAATTGTGCCAAAGTGAAAAGTATGACCCAGTAGATCAGAGTCCAGGATGTGTATATCTAACAAGATCTCAAGGGATGCCAGTGCCAGCGGTATTAGACTGACTTGCCAGGTCTCTAGAGGAGATGGAGAGGGCCTAAGCTCAGGAAGAATCAATGGAGAGAAATAGACTCCAGAGACAGATACACTTGTCACCTCCTTCAGATTTCCTGTAGGGCAGATTCAGAGCATAAAGGAGTTGGTGAATAGAAGAGTGAAAATCAAGGCTTTGACATGGAGTTAACATAAGATGGATCACTGGAGTCAGGGACCAAGGAAGACCAAGCTGCCACTTCAGTGGAACATGCCCCTGAGTTCTTCCAGCAGCACTGACCCTCTGCTATCTGACTCTCGAAGATTTTCTTGACTGTCTTTTGTTGGGTGTGTGCTTCTTCTGAACCTTCTTCCACCTATCTCCACATTTCCATAGCTCATCAAATGCAGTGATGAATCAGCAGCAGGATAATAGCTGTCTCCCGTAAGTACCTAGGCTCAGCACCTCACTTTGAAGATCACATTTTTCTCAACTGTAAAAAGAGGGGTTCACCTAGAAAAATGTATGTAGTTACTTTGCATTGTGCTAAAACCTAAGCTCTTACCCCAGTCTTCCAAAGTTTTCCCCCTCATGCCCCAAACTCTATCTAACTCAGCCATGTACTTGCACTAACTTAGCCCAACCCTGGTACTTTGGCAACAATGAAAAGGGAAAGTTCTCAAAGTGAAAATATAGGGAACACATCTAGCAAGGCTCCTGATACTGTTTCCATTTTCCTTATTTAAATGTTCATAATAAGAAGGAGGACTGGTATTCAGCTACCTTCTTGGGTAAACTGATATTTCTCCTACCTAAGTGGACCTCTCTTGCCCAGTTCTTCTGACGGTGGAGTCATCAGTGCTTCATGCTGGGTCAGTGAAGGTTTTTTTTTCCCTTGACACAGACAGAACAAAGGAAATCTAATGCCATAACCATCATGCTAGAGGCAGAATGAGTCATAAAATAAGTTCCCCTCTTGGGAAAAACTAGAGCACAATCAGAGTTTCTTTCTTGTGGTATTCTTTCTTTTATTCTTTAACTCAAAATAAATTCCACCAAAATGATTCAATATTCATTATTAAACTTCAGTCTCTTGACTCATAGGGAGGTCAAATTCAAGCATGCTTGTAAAAATAAGTAATGTTTTTTAATCAATAAAGAACTAAAGTTTCATATGCATTCATTATTTCCAGATGAGGCTGTAAGTTCCTTGGATAAAGGGCAAGACCTATTGGCTATTCATAAGCTCTCATGTGTTTTAAGTAGGATAAGAGACTCCACAAATACCATAAGAAATAAAGCAAGTGCAACACTGGCCACTAAACACACCCTATTAATTAATAAGAAACAAAACCTCCACTACTAACTCATCATTTCTAATAGTAAGAAGGAGAGCCATGTAGCTTAAATGAAAAGGGTTAAGTTAAGAAGCAAGGCAAACCACACAACTGAAAACCATGTTCACATCCTGGAGTCAAGTCAACACTTCAATAATGTAAACCTTACTTGGGAGTTTTCTGGTGGTTCCTTGACCCAGATCCCAGATTGTTCCCAGGATACTGACTGTGCATTTGTATCTATTCCATGAACCAACCGATCCAGGCAAAACAGAATCCATATGAACTCACAAAGAATTCTGAGCCAACTTCATCACCTTCAGTCCCTTAGTATGTTCCATTTCCCTAGTTCAGACTAAATTGTTCTGTACCTGCCACCAGAAAACTTGAAGTCAGATATTCCCAGCTGGAACCCAAGAATTCAATTCTCAAGAAGTGTTTGATTTTTGTCTGTCTGAGATATTGTATTCCTTCAGAATGAACAAAATGCCCTCACCACTGGCTAGATAATCCAGAGATGGGAGGCAGTTTAGGACTATCATCTAGGCAAGAAGGCATTTTGAAGTAAAAGCATTCACCTAGAAGACAATTGTTTGCTACAATTAGTTTTGCTTTCTTTCTGAGAATTAAATTGTCTTTTAACGTTAAGCCCATCTGATGTATTGGGGAATAGGATGTGAAGTGTACACTATATTTCCATAAAGTATTTTCATTTCACTGGAGAAGCTTATTTAATGTTGACTTCTACAAATTCTGTTCACAGAATGATAATTAAATTAAGAATTAACAGTGTCTTTGAAAGTTTGTAAAAGATACAGATAATTACCAGCCCAAGAAGTCTTTTTACATATCACCAAAGGAAAGTGGTGGTTTTTTTCTTATGACCATGAAACCTGCCCTTTTCATCTTAAGTACAAATATGCAGTACATTTTGGGAGCAAAATTATTCATAAGGTAATATAAAATTCTGTACTGAATTAACCAGGAATCTACGTGATTCATACATAAGATCTTTTAATTGTATTTGACTTTAAATACTTGCTACATATCATTTTGGCCACCATTAAGGTCAGGTGAGTACAAATTAAGAGAAGAAGCAGAGTGTGGGAATGGGAGAATGAACAGGAAGGCAGTATCTGCCAGGTGGCTTTCTCATTAGCTCAAGGAAGTCCAAATCCTTAGACTTAGCTCAGAGCCTCCTCGGGCCTAGAACCTGAAGACTCCTTCAGCGATTGCTTGGTTCATATTCTAATCTGTCCAAAGCAGACTACTGCTCTATTGAAAAGTTCCATGAACATCAAGCTTTTTTCTCTGAAACTGAGACCTAAATGACTTCCTTTATATGTCTGGCTTGCTCTCCATTCCTTCCAAGACAGCCATTACAGATGCATCCAAAGATTATGGAACCACTGAGAACTCCTCTCCCTCCTTCTCCCCAGTAAAAGAGAAAAGTGCATTACTTCTTTCTTTTTTCTTTTTTTTAAACTTTATTTTTAATGATAAATATTTAAGCACTATTATTACAAGCATATTTGTAGTTGTGTTGCAGTCATAAACAGACTACCCCCCTTCACCAGTGCAACATCCCCACCATCAATACATTACTCCACTCCTTTTTACTGGTGGCAATGATACTTATCATGAGGGAAACAGGACCAAGTGCTTCTGACTATGTCTGCATTTGCTAGCTCTAGGTGACTGATCAACAATGATAGGCTGCTACAGTAAAGAACCTGTATCACTATCCACTAGAATTGTTGTCATATAATAGGAGTCAAAGTAGAATTAGGAGTCTGATTCCCACTCTGAAGTCTATATATCTGAGCCACTCTGAAGCTACTGCAAATGGCCACAGTGTGAGATAAAATTTGACCCTAAAATGCAGACTTGGACCTCATGAGAAGAAACAAATCAGAAAAACCCTAGAGATGCACTGAAAGTATGTCTACTTATGACATTTCAATGATATCTAAAGGGCTTAGCAAAAGATCTTCAAATCTTTGATCTCAGTAATAGCGAGTACATTGCAATATGTTGCCTGCAGATATGGGCAAGGATAGTTGGCTGTGGATGCAAGGTCAGTAGCAAGGAGGAAGGGTACAATTATGATGGCTCCTTCAGGGACTAGGTTGGTCTCGCATTGGCTGGACAGATACCTGAAAAGGTTGAAGTTGAGGGCAAGCCACAGCACTGTTGAGTGGAACACATGCTGTGTGGAGCTAAGCCATGAGGCATCAATTTGGTGAAAAGGAAGCAACCTTACACCCAGAATCCCTGTATCCTCCACACAGGATGAGGCTGCAATTTCAGCACCATTACTGTAAGATGAAACATCACTCCTGAGAATACACTCCTAAATTCTTTAAATAACGTATTACTTAATAACCAGAAGCTTTGATGGGTTAAAGGCTATCATTTCAACTATTGGGAAGAAAGCTATATGTTCATTAACACATTTCTAGAGTTCCTACTATGTACCAGGCAGACAGAGGACTAGGTACCTTCAAATATGTCTCATGAAACTTAGTACTAATGCATTGTAAGGACAGTGTACAAGCACTAGGCACTGACAATTTTGCTTTCTTAGCATCTCTAACTACAACTGCAAAACATTTAAAACTTCTTCTCCCTGAAACAAGGCCTATTGCCTCCTACCATCTAATCTCATCAATAGGCCCACTGAGAAGCCTTCCCTCAGCATGGATGACTGACCAAGATTTCTGATCATGAAAGGAGATATTCCTCATGCTTACTAAATATGAACCTCCCACTATTCAATCGAAATCTCATCAGTAGACCCACTGAGAAGAGTTCCCTCAGCATGGATGATTGACCAAGATTTCTAATAGTGAAGGTGAAGAGGACTCTCACCAGAAGGCCCACTGAGAAGTCTTCCCTCAGAGTGGAGGGCTGATCAAGATTTCTGCTAGTGAAGCTGATATTCTGCATGCTTAGAAACAAATATTTATTTGGCCTAAATATAAATCTCCCTCTGCTGTATTAAGCATGTATATAGTTGAACTATTTACTTCCTAACATAAGGATTTTTACAAGCAAATATAACCTTGATTAAATTTCTCTTTACCTGCAAAACTCAGCATCAAAAGATTTAAAAACAACTTATTTCCTCTTTGTCTTTAAAATGCCCTTGCAGTTCTGCTTTTGGGCATCTTTGAAGGACCTTGAGTATTTGTTAACTAATTTTTATCTCAGAATTAACATTAAAAGGTTTGACCAGAATATAGCAATGGCTGTTGAACTTTTAGGAGGGATAAAATTTGCATCCCTTTTAGATATAGCTTGTCTCTTTTATTTAGCCCTTATTTAAAAAAAAAAAAAAAAACTCTTTCCTCAGAAATAGGAAGTTTGATAGGGAAACACAACTCCTTGCTAAATCCCCTAATTTACATCAGAGACTAGTCAGACAGGAATTGCTTTAAGATGTTAAAATAAACCTTCTTTTTTAAACTCTGGACTCTTTTTCTTTTTTTAAACTCTGGACTCTTACTTGAAATGTATCTATCAGGTCTGCATACCACCTAAAGCCAGATGGATTGTTTTGTAAACCAAACAAGGTATACTGATAAAGCTTGTTATCAAGAAAGATATTTGTATTTTGCATAGAAATAAATGTGAGCATTCTTTTTCATACCTTAGAAACAACCGATTGGCAAAATTCCCCACTTATACCCCTGATTTTTCACATTAAAGGTCAAAATGCTGTTCTCCCACGTTGTGTGTGGTCCCTCATTTCTTCATATTTCACCACCATTCGTTTCACTCACTCTCCTAGTGGGAACTCAAAGAAGTTCTCTAACATAACCAGACCAAAGCTAGCCACAGTGAAGACCATTAAAGTCAAGAGTGAAGCCAAATAACAAGAAATACTTATTTACCTATAAAAATGGAATTCTAAGAAAGGGAACCCTGCAAACATTTCTTCAATGTCACATTTGGAGATTTGTAAATGTTTTCAGGCACATTCTTCTGGGTGCAAAAGGTCCACTAAATATTTTTCGATGGTATATATGTATGTATATATGTATGTATGTATATATATATATATATATCCTGGATACATATCATGTCAAAGGAGCTTCCCACTCAATTGCTTCAGCTTTCAAGTTTGAGAAGCAGAAATAAAACTCCAAATTATGCATTCCATTCAAATGATTCCATATCCCCCTAATTTCTGTGGGTAAAATATATGTAAGAGAATTTTTGCCATTTTAAAGTATACCATTCAGTGGTATTAATTATATTCATACTATTAAGTAATGATACTACTATGTGTATACAAATCTTTTCCATCACTCAAAAAATTATAACTATCAGGCAGTAAGATCCTATTCTGCTATCCCTAGTTCCTGGTAATCTCTAATCACTTTCTGTGAATTATTAGATATAGCAAATAATAGTGCTATATGGTGTTGGTTTTATTTTATTTTCAGCTATACCCAGTGACACTCAGGTGTTACTCCTGGCTATGCACTCAGAAATTGCTCCTGGGTTGGAGGATCATATGGGACGCCGGTGATTGAACCGTAGTCCTAGGCTAGTGACTGCAAGGCAGATGCCTTACCCCTTGCGCCAAAACTCTGGCCCCTCTATATGGTGATTTTTTTTCTGTTGTTTGACTGTGCTCAGGGGTTACTCCTGGTTCTATGCTTAGAAATTGCTCCTAGCAGGCTCAGGGGACCACATGGGATTGCCAGGATTCAAACCACCATCCTTTTGCATGCAAGGCAAATGCCCTACCTCCATTCTATCTCTCCGGTTCCTATACAGTGTTTTACTGGCATGCTTTTTTTTAACCATATAGCTCAAGATGCATCCACATTGTGATTTGTGTCTATATTTCATTCCTTACTGAGGCAGGATACAATGCCATCAGACTTACATCTTATTTATTCATTTATCAGTCAATAAATGGATTGTTTATATTTTCTTCTGTTGCAAATAATACTACAGTGAACACTGGTATATAAATATAAACTTGAGTTCCTCTCTTCAATTATTTGGGATATTTACCTGAAAGATACAATTGTCTGGTCATATGGCAATTCTACATTTGGCTTTTGAAAACTGTTCCACTTCCCATAGCAACTGTACTTTATATTATTTGGAATGCAAAGAGTTCAATTTCTTATCATCCTTGCTTAAGTTTGTACATGTCCAATTATAGTCCTTCTACCAGGTCAGGTGTTAAAAATGACATTTCAATGTAGCTTTGATTTGTGTTTCCATAATGATTAAATATGTTGAGAATTTTCCCATGTACTTTCTGGCTACCATCATTTTTTTTTCAAAGAAGTGCTTCTTTTAAAAAATTTACTGTTCAAGTTTTTTGCCAGACAACAACAAAATGTGTTGTCTTTTGGGTTTTTTGTTTGTTTGTTTGTATGTTTGGTTTTTGGGTTTTGGGTCATGCCCGTTGGTGCTCAGGGATAACTCCTGGCTGGCTTGGGGGACCATATGGGTGTAGAGATCCATCCTGGGTTGGCTGTGTGCAAGGTAAACACCCTACCACTGTGTTATCTCTCTGGCCCCTCTTTTTGTTTATTTTTTAAGAGTTTATATATTTTTTTTTAATTTTAAGATTTATATATTCTGGGGCAGGAGAGATAAATTGGAGGTAAGGCATGCCTTGCATGCAGAAGTACGGTGGTTCAAATCCCAGCATCCCATATGGTCCCCGAGCCTGCCAGGCGCAATTTCTGAGCATAGAGCCAAGAGGAACCCCTGAGCACTGCTGGGTGTGACCCAAAAATAAACAAACAAAAAAAAATAAAAATTATATATTCTGAAATCAGATGTTCCTTAGCAAAGACAGATTTTCCAGACATTTCCTCTATTGCATAATATACTTTTCATTTTCTTTATCGAATACATAAGCTTTTAATTTTGTAAGACCACTAATCTATAATTTTATTTGCTATTCATGCTTTTAGTATCATATATTAGAAAACCAAGGTCATGAATATTTTCCCTACATTTTCTTCTAAGACTTTTATGAGTTTAGGTCTTATGTTTAGGCCACAGAAGCATTTTGAATTAACTTTTTATATTTTTGTGATGTGGAGTTCAACTTTATTCTTTGGTATGTAGCAATTTCATTTTTCTAAGAAAAATTGTTTTTCCCTTAAATGGACTTGGCACCAGTATCGAAGATTGAAAATCAGGGGCTAGGTAGAGGGTGCAGTGGTAGGATGTTTGTATTGCAGTTGGCTGACCCAGAAGAACCCAGGTCAATCCCTGGTATCCCATATGTTTCTCCAAGGCTACCATGAGTGATTTTTGAGTGCAGAGCAGAAGTAACCCTTGAGTGCTGCTATGTGTGGCCCAACACCCATCCACCACCAAAAAAGATCAGTTCTCTTTCTCCTATGAATTTCTGAACTCTCAGTTCTATTCCATTGGTCCATATGTCTTTTTTATGCCATCAGCATGCTGTTTTAATTACTATTATTTTACATGTTTTTATGGGAAGTATAAGTCCTCCACCTTTGTTCTTTTTCAAAATTATCTTCTTCCCTAATGTTAAGGACACCTTTTTGCATTTCCTGGGGTATGGGGAAAGACTTGTGATTGTGATAAGGATTAAGTTGAATTTGTAGATTGATTTATATAGAATTGATATTTTAACAACAGTGAATTTTCCTGTAAGCAAAAGTATATCTCAGGGCCCTTGAGAGAAGGAGTTGGCAAACAAGGCATCAGCCAGACTTCATAGCAATTAATATACTTAAACCTGATTGATACCAGTCAAGAATTTGTGAAAATAGTAGCTTTTTTTTTTCATTTTCATGAGCCCTAACACAGTACCAACCTGACCTCAGCAGCAAATCTGAAAACACTGGCCAGAACACTAACCAATAGGTAACCTCAGACCTATTAGAGCACTAAGAACTTCATCTCAAGGAAGAGTTTTCTGCCACTTTTTAAGATACAATGTATGTCTTAGCATGATTGTGACTTGACACAGATGCAGAAACAATAATTAGATGAACAATCAAGCAGTAATCAAAGCTTTTCCACATCAATTATCAGTTTTCCTCTTTGTGCTCAGTCTCCTAAAGTTCCTATAAATGTTATCCCTACACAAGGAATCATAATTTGCCTTTGAAAGACATATTTCCCAATCTTTATCACTTGTCACTAGGCATAAGAGGTTTTTCAACTTGACTAAATTTGATCATGCCTACTGGCATGACATTTATCAAAAGGTGCCTCCAAATTTGAATAATAGTCCTATTCATGTATACATCCTGTCCTTCCATTTATATGATCTTTAAATTTACAGATTTATCTCACACCATAGAGACTGGCACATATCACAAAGAACAAGAAAAAAATCAGTGCGGGTGGGGATGTGGAGAGAAAGTAACTCTTATTCACTGATAGTGGGAATGTGATCTAGTCCAGCCTTTATGGAAAAACAATATGGAGATTCCTCAAAAAAACTGAAAATTGAGCTCCCATATGATCCAATTATACCACGCCTAGGGATATACCCTAGGAGCACAAAAACACAATACAAAAATGCCTTCTGCACACCTATATACATTGCAGTGCTATTTACAATAGCCAGATTTGGAAACAACTCAGAAGTAAAACAAAAAATAAGTGGCTAAAGAAACTGTGGTACATACACACAATCAAATACTATGCAGCCATCAAAAAAATGAAGTCATGAAATGTTCGTCTACATGGACCAGACATGGAAACTATTATGCTGAGTGAAATAAGACAGAGTGAGAAAGAGAAACACAGAATAGTCTCACTCATCTATGAGTTTTAAGAAAAATAAAAGACATTATTGTAGTAATACACAGAGACAATAGAAATGAGGGCTAAAAGGACTGTCCCACGTTGTGAAGCTTACCACATAGAGTGGCGAGTTCAGTTAGAGAATTAACTACACTAACAACTATCATGATAATGGTAGTGAGCGAGAGAAAAGAATGTCTATATCAAATACAGGCAGGGGTGGGAAGGAGAGAACTGGGGAACATTGGTGATGAGAAGGTTGCACAGGGGGCTGTTCTTTGTTTATAACTGAAACCCAACTACAAACAAGTTTGTAATTAAGATGCTTAAATAAAGATATTAATTTTAAAAAAGTAAATAAAAATCAAAGACAAAAATAAAATAAAGCAAAACACAATATACAAATGCCCTCTGTACTCTTATGTTCATCAAAGCACTATAAAAAATAAAATAAATTTGCAGGTTTTAGTGTATAAGTCTATTTTGGTTGACTTAATCTATTTCATTTTTTGTTTGTTTTTTGGGAGCCACACCCGGTGATGCTCAGAGGTTACTCTTGGCTATGTGCTCTGAAATCGCTTCTAGCTTGGGGGACCATATAGGACACTGGGGGATCAAACCGAGGTCTGTCCTAAGCTAGCTCCGGCAAAGCAGATATGCCTTACCTCATCATGGCACCGCTCTGGCCCCGGCTTAATCTATTTAAGCATTTTATTCTCTTAGAAGCTATTTTATTTAAAATTTTATTTTAAGTACCGTGGTTTACAAACTGTTAATGAAGTGTTTCATGAATAAATTATTACAATACCACACCCTCCACCAGAGTGTTCTCTTTCCCCCATCATTGTTCCAGTGTCAACCCCATTTCTCCCCATGATAAGCTTCCTACTGAAGACTAGTGCTCAGTTTCTGTTGTTTTGGAGCATTTGTTATACCTACACTATGTTCCTTTATATATTTCTAATATGTTTTTCATATGAGAGAGGTCATTTTGTGTCTGTTCCTCTACTGAGTGAACTAAATAGGTTTACTCAGCATGATATACTCCAGATTACTCCAAAGGTATTGCAGATCTTCTTTTCTTAAAGTAGTATTGCATTGTATATCTGTATCAGAGTTTTTTTCAGTCAGTCTTACATGCTATTATAAGTGAAATCACTTTTTTGATTTCCATTTCAGTGCACATGTAGAGAAGCAAAATTTATTTATTCTCCATAACTTAAATCTATTTATTAGTTGCAGAAATTTTATTTTTTAAAATTCATATATACTTTTAATTTGCTGATCCTTAACATTTTTGGTAAAATAATACAAAATTTCAAGTAAACCGGCAATATTCTTACAACATTTAAATAATTATATTAATATCATTTGTAGATTCTTTTATTTATTTATTTATTTATTTGGTGGTTTTTGGGTCACACCTGGCAGTGCTCAGGAGTTACTCCTGGCTCCATGCTCAGAAATTGTTCCTGGCAGGCACTGGGGACCATATGGGACACCGGGATTCGAACCGATTACCTTCTGCATGAAAGGCAAACGCCTTACCTCCATGCTATCTCTCCGGCCCCCATTTGTAGATTCTTAAGGATTATTTTTTACAGTTTTTAAATGTTTTTTAAGTTGTGTTCTGTTTTGGGCCATCCTCAGCAGTTACTACTGGCTCTGCACTCAGGAATCACTCCTGGCAAGATTCAGAGGACCATATGAGATGTTACAGAATTGAACCCATGTCAGTTGCAATGGAAGGCAAGTGCTCTATCTGCAGTACTATCTCTAGTCCCAGGAATTATTTTACTAATAAAACAGGGTCATGTTATCTAATAATAGGGATAATATTATCTCCTTCTATGCAGTCTTGGAGGTTTTTTGTTGTTTTGTTTTTTTTTTTAAGTTTTTTTTTTAATTGCTTTGGCTAGAAATTTCAGTAAAATATTGAATAAAAATGGTTGGTCAAAGCAGGCATTTATGTCTTTTCCTTATTTAGTAGGAAAGATTTAAGTCTTTTAGTAGTGAGGAAGAAATCAGTTATGCTTTTTTCATAAATACCCTAAATTTTATCGAATAAGTTTCCCTCTATTCTTTTTTTTGGGTGGGGGGCACACCCGGTGATGCTCAGGGGTCACTCCTGGCTATTCGCTCAGAAGTAGCTCCTGGCAGGCACGGGGGACCATATGGGGAACCGGGGGATCGAACCGCGATCCGTCCTAGGTTAGTGCAGGCACCTTATCTCCAGCGCCACCGCCCGGCCCTCTTATTTTCTTAGTTGGTTTTATTTTGTTATGTTTTTATAGGAGAACACATCAGACTGTGCTCAGGGCTTACTCTTGGGTCGACTCTCAGGGATCACTCCTAGTTGTTAGCATGGTGTGTTACTGTGACTTAAATAATTTTGTTAAATTTTCTATTTTATAAAATATTATTAATTTCAAAATATGCATCAGTGCAAAATTATGTGCTGAACATTATTTTGCATTCTATGTGGGGTTTGAATGTCACATCCAGAAGTGCTCTGCAGTCATTCTGGGTTCTATGCTCAGAGGTCATTCCTGGTAGTACTTGGGGGACCATACTTTAAAGATTTGCCATTTTCATTCAACCTATGTAAATATCTTCCCAGGCAGTTTTTCCACTACCAAGAATAACATAAACAGTATCCTATATAGTAATTTCTACTCTTCTAGAAAAACGCCTAATAGGATAAACTATGTAGCATATTAAGAGAAAAATATCCAGCAACAAAGGATGCTGAGAAATGAAGAACTTGAAATTCTAGCTCTCTCTAACTTGCAGCATTACAGTTTACACACACCCATAACTTAGCATTGCTTTAAGAAATAAAATCATTAAAAAGAATTTGGGACCACACCCAGTGGTGCTCAGAGCTCACTCTTGGCTCTGAGCTAAGAAATCACTCATGGTAGGCTCAGGAAACCATATTGGGTTCCAGGGAATGAAGCCAAGCCAACAGCATGCAAAGTAAGTATTTTACCCTCTGTGTGATCACTTGATCACTCCAACTCCTCTCTCCCCAAATCACTTTTAATGAAGAGGAAGAAATCATCTAAACGGATTTAGTATCTTTCTTATATCTATCTTTGCCAAGTCACAACCATAATAAGTCTTTTCTTTGGCTCTATTACCTCCAACAACATAAACTACCCCTGGGGCTAAATATAATGTAGCTTATTTAGGTATTTGAGACAATGAGAGCACTAATAGCAGAGAACATTGCCCTCTTAAACCAGAACAATATTGTGGAATTTACCAAGTGATGAATGAAGTATTTCAAAATCAAATGTTTCAAAAAACCTACCATTTTCAATTTTCATTCCTTTCATTCTTTCATAGCTGAAAATATTCATGACTGTGTATTTGTCCAACTCCTGTCAGCTAATTTTCTAGTATTGAATGATTCTCTAAAAAGTTATAAAAGGTTAAATGGTTTATTCATTCCTGGCTCTGACATGCTAACAGAATTTGAACATTTTCATCGAAACTTCAGAATAAATTTTTTAAAATGAAGCATGAAAAAGAAAAGCATGCACACTCTTGATGATTTAATACATGCATGTTGACTTAAACCAAAAAGCAAGGTTTAGGTGCTATTTAACTAATTCATAGGAATAAACAAAAAATACATCAAAATCGTTTGAAACCAAACATTAAACCAGGTTGAACAGGACTAAATTTACACGACAAACTCAATGGAGTAATTAACAGCTATACACACACACACACACACACACACACACACACACACACACACACAGGCATACAGTGACAGTAAATTAGGGCCATTCCCATCACCAGTGCTGATCTCCTACCACCAAAGTTCCCAGCATGCATTCCATAACTCCACACTTAGACTCCTGGTCTACCAGTGTAATAGGTTCATTTTGTGTTTAGCTTGTTATAGTTTAGGTCTCAATTCTATTGTCATTGACTTTGGTTTGGCTAGTTTTGACCTTTTTTCCCCTCCACCAATGCACCTGAGACTACTTGGCCTCTGGGCCCCATCCACTTTTTTTCCTTTTATCAATTTGTAAAAAGACACAGAAATATGCGGTTAAACAAAGTAATTCATGTCCAAAGGTTCTGTGAAAAAAATGTGGCAGCTCTTACCAAGAAGATACAAACAAAAAATTTTGGTAAAGGGGAGTGGCAGGTTTGTTTGTTTTTTTGCATAGGTGCAGCAAACATTGGGGAAATTAGAAAGGAGACCCTTGGCCTAAAAACCAGGGTCTCTCTACCCATGAAGCATCCTGTCAAAAGACCTAAAATAGGCTCCAGGCATGCTAATTGTCCAACCCAAAGTCTTTCTTCATGGTCCCAGGAAAAGTTCTACTCAATCATAGTTGTCGCAGTCACACTTCTGAAATTAGTGATCTTGGTTTTTGCATAGACCCTATATTGAGGCCAATATGCATATTCTTAAGATGGCTTCCTAGAGAAGACAATTATTTGACTTGGCATTCAAGGGGTTGCTTTTCTGGGCTGAGTCATGTTTCTTTCAGCCCGTTCACCTCTCTTGCTTTCCCCCATCATAGCAGACAAGATACACTGAATGAGCAACAGGAAACCTGTGCTTCATAATCTTGTGCTCAGGCCAACCAATTAGCATGTCACCAGGAGAGGCAGATGTACATGAATATGGAGCACAAAGCGTCATTTTTCTCTTCAGTCTATCAAGCCATGAATTCACTCATCCGGTTTGTCCTAAAACTGTGGGGGTAGGGAGTAAATGGAGGGTAGTTTCACAATCCGCATCTATAGGGATGTGGAACTCTAGACAAGTCAGGCTGTCAGATTACATTTCTGAATGCAATGGCATTGTCATTATGCTTTCCCAAAAAGGTATATCATGGAGGAGGAGATCTTTGTTTTGCTTTGTTTGGGGACTACACCTGGTGGCACTCAGGGGTTACACCAGGATCTGAGCTCAGAAATCACTCCTGGCAGCTCAGGGGACCATATGGGATGGTGGGGATCAAACCAGATCATTCATGTGCAAGGCAAATGCCCTACCCGCTGTCACTACCACTATCATTCGGGCCCCCGGAGGAGGGGATTCTTAATTTGTCCCTTATGGCATCCACTCTTGCAATATATCATTCATTTACATAAGATAAAAAAAACTTCATGTAGGATTTTGAATCTAAATGCCAATGGGTAGAACCAGATAGTTAATAAGGAAAATCAAAATAAGATTGCTGGCTTGTAAGAACAGAAAAAAAATGGGGCTGAATAATAATAAAAAAAAAGGAATGTCTAATTTTATTGATCAGATCAGAGCGATTTCTAAAGAAAATTGCTATATTCTGTTCATAAACAGATTAAGGCAATATAAACACATTCCTATTGCTGTGGTCCCCAAATACTTCTCCACTGAGCTATTAGCCATAGTTTCATTTTATAAAAACCATAATAGAAAATGTGGCCAAACAGCTAGATGGAGTGTTCCCAGCAATATGGAGAAACAGTTGTGTTTATGCAGAGATTAGTCTTTCAAATTGAGAGATCTCCAAAGCTCCATTTGTACTTGAAAGGCTTGTCTTTTTGTTACCCAGTAAATGGCTCATTCATATTCTACAAAGAAAACCCTCTAAATTGGGATAAATAGCCATATTTAACATTAGGTAGAGAAATTGGGCTGAAAGCAAGAAAAGAAGTCTATTTCCCCCACTTTCTTGGACTAGATTAAAGCTTTTTTTTTTTTTTTAACATAAAATAGGCCCTTTTTTCCCACATAGAGGAGGCAGAAATTTCATGAAAGGCTGAGAAGTACTATCCAAAAATGCAGAAAATATCCCAGAGAACAAATTAAGAACAGATATACTTTTTGAATCCTGGGCACTTTTTTCTTACTCTACAGAATACATTTCTCACTGGTTATATTTCTCCTAAGACAGGAAGGTGGCTAACATGCTGGTCTGAAATACAGTGTGCTACATGCAAGTACATTTTTCCTAGAGCATCAGAGATATACCAGAATATTGTACAATTATTGAAATATGATTTGTGGTTCATATCTTGGAATTCAAAAGAAATATCTGAATTGTGGAGGTAGTAAAGATACTATATGAAGCATGTATCAATGTACATACTCTGTTCAATATACATGGCACAACACAATCTCAAAAGAAAACAAAGAAAAACAATTTGGGATATGGGAAGATGTCAAAAATTTGTTTCAAATCTATTTGAGTATAAAAATAACAGGGCTACAATATTAACAGGCAAGATTAAAAACTATACATTGTGTTTTCTTTTCATCCGTCCTTATATCCAAATCCATCATCTATCAGCTCCTAATTGGGACTCTTTAGAATCCTAGGGAAGGCAGGAAAGTAGGATCCAAAAGAAGGGTCCTTTTCAAAGATATGAATGAGAAGAGTGGACTCTTGGAGACAAAGCAGAGGATTAGGAAAGAGGAGAGCACCCAAGAGCCTGTCCTCAGGTCTAAGTCCAGAAGGAAGTCAATGCACATTAGATAACTTTGAAACTCCATAAAGGATCTTCAGAATCATGAATTCTTTCAAAGAAAGGAAGGAAGGAAGGAAGGAAGGAAGGAAGGAAGGAAGGAAGGAAGG
>PVKC010000609.1:0-62992 GCA_004027635.1 Crocidura indochinensis | reverse complement strand
AGAGTAGTCTCAGAAATGTACACATTTAATGAATGGTACATCTAAAAGAAATAGTTTTTCAATTGCAAAATGACAAAATGGGATATATCTTCTGAAAGAAGATATATTTAAAATTGCTCACAATTTAGGTGTTTTAATCTCCATATAATTAAAATGATCCCATTAGTTTTTTAAAAAGATTTACAATGCAGTTATGGCAACCTAGGTGGTGAAATCACTGTTTCTTGGAATACAAATAACCCTGTATGAAGACAATGGTGTATTTCTTGAGGTATATTGTGCATCTGAAGTAAAAAAAAAATCAGCAAAACAAAGCTAAACAACAAAAAAGTAATTTCATCTCCGTTTCCTCTACTTAAATATATAGATTATGGAACCAGAGAGAGAACATGGAGGTAGAGCGTTTGCCTTTCATGCAGAAGGTCATTAGTTTGAATCCAGGCATCTCATATGGTCCCCCGATCCTGCCAGGAGCGATTTCTGAGCTTGGAGGCAGGAGTAACCCCTGAGCACTGCCAGGGTGTGACCCCAGAAAACCAAACAACAAACAAATAAACAAACAAAAAACCCAAATATATAGATCATACTTTAATAAGAGAAAACCTCTCATGATCAGAAACTCTCACAATCAAAACCACAAACATGAATGATACTATAAAAAATTTAAACACCCAATTTTTTTTTTACTAAGAAACTCTAAAAAAGATGAATTGTAGCATTAGGGGCTTATGAGCAAGGGTAATCAGAGAGATTGAATGAATCCCAGATTCCCTAGTTCTCTCTTCTATCTGTCTCCATCCACAGAAAGTTCTTAGTTCAAGAGAAAGACCCTCATGAATGGAAGAATTGGAGACAGTAATGTATTGGTGTTTTCTCTTTGTCTTTTCTCCAAATTTCAAGTCATTTGGGGTTCTTTATTTTGGAGAAAAAGTTTTAAGACATAGGTAGAAATATCATATACTTTGCTAAGAACTCTGATGACTCAATATGGAGTTTGATATATACATACTTTTTCTTTTTTCTATTTTTTTACCCTTTTATTTCTGATTCTTGGACAATGCCCAGCAGAAGTTGAGGATTACTTCTAGCTTTGTGCTCAGCAGTCACTTCTGGTTTTTCTTTGTAGGCCATATTTGGTGCAACAGTGTGAACAACTATAAAAAAGTGCCTTTCCCCAGTCTATTTATCCACACTTTTTATATATATAATTTTATATGTATTTTATATATTATATATAATTATATATATAATTTTATGCATGGGCCTAATAGGAACATAACAAAACTTTTTAATGACCTGAGAGGAATGTCTGGAATTATATCATGAGCTTCCTATCACTGCTTCTGTAGAGCACTGCCCATTATCCTGGAAATGACTTGATGAAGGTAATAAGCAGACACTAACATACTTTTTATCACTTTAAGTCTATATTGTATCTTAGCATTCACTTGGTGCAGTGAGTTTTTGTTTGTTTTGTTTTGCTTTGCTTCGTTTTGATTTAGGTTGCAGTTTAGCTACCCCTAATGGTTTTCAGAACTTATCCCTGTCTCTGTGCTTAGGGGTCATTTCCACAGTGCTCAGTGGATCATATGGAATGCTGGAATTTGAATCAGGATTAACCACATAGTAAGTCCCAACCATATCCTTCTGTAACTTGGGAGAGATATATGTATGTAGACAAATATCCATCATTGTGTATCTTGATCTGCGTCAACTTCAGAAAACCTCTGGACTTTTTCTCTTACATGTTTTCACTTTCCAAAATATAACAGAAAATGTCATAAATGGCATGCAGCCTTCTTACATGCTCTACTAGGACTTTTTTTCATTTATGTAGTGACAAGTTTGTCATGGTTTGAGTAAGAATTTGGGCTTCTTTGAATGTAACTTATTTTGCAAATCCAAAGGAACCTGATCACTGAATTTTGCATTCAGAGTATGTTTCCAACACACAGATAAATCTAGAAATTACGGCACACTTTCCCCATGTGACTGACCCTCATTTGGCTATCAGGACATTTTTGTTCTAGAATCATCACCATGTCTGACCTTCAGGTCCCTTGAGAGTAGTTTTTTCTGGTCCTGGAATGGATCTCCTGAACACTGCTTGAGAGTCACCCAAACAAGAAATTTTCTTTTATATTTAGTGTATGAAATAAATAAATAAATAAATAAATAAGCAATTACATCATGCAAAGAAAGATAGCTATCTTCAAAGGGACATTATGATTTTTCATTTTTCTAGCAATGTATGAGAAGTCCTGTGGTCTCATCTTCTGCCCAGATTTTGACCTAATCATCGATTCCAATGTCTCATCCTAGTAGGTATTTGATTATGTCCATTTAAAATTTTGTTACCTATAAAACCATATGATTATCTTAAGCTTTATTACCTCTGTTTATATTCTTTTAATGGTGGCATTAAGTTACTTGACCCTTTATTGTAAAGTCTTTTTCCCCCTTATTCTGTAAGTTATGTATTTGCTGTACACTGGGTTGACAATTCTTTTTCAGTTTATTTTACAAATAGTTCCTATCTGTGATAACCTCCTCTGTTGCTGTTACTTTCAACAAAGCAGCAGCTTGCAGGGTAATTCACCCTATTAAGCTTTCCTGGCCTGTGTCTTTGGTAAAGCAGTGAAAAGCGGCCTGACCATATGTGGCAATTTACCACCATCAAGCCAGTCAATTTGGCATCTTCAACCTACATTCAGCGCGGATCTGTTTCAAAGAATGAGCCAAACACTCAAGGAGATAGACGCACAAGGACTGTCTAAACTTTGGGGTCCCTGTTACCTCCCAGTTAGACTACTGAATGGCCATTGATTCTATGCTGTACAGCTCCTGCACATTTCTGCCTGACACTGGTTCCCACTGCATGAGCTTTGTTTAAGTTACTAAAACTTTCAGGACAGCTAGTAAGTATATCAGAATTCAGAATTCAATGTGTACATGCAAGACAGAAGCTGGCATATTTTCCACAGAAATCAGCAGGTACTTTTAAAGTATACAGTAAAGTCATGAAAATTCTCTGATCTATTTTTGCTAGTGTTGCCCTGTAATTCTGTGTACTTCTGAAAGACTCTAAATGGTTTTATTCAGTACTTTTCTGGATGCACAACTATTTTCTCCTCATGGGTTTTATTCTTTCCTGGTCCACTTATTTCACTGCCCCCACTTTTCTAAAAGACATAATTTGGTTTATTAGGGGTATTTTGCAGACTTTGGGGCTTTTTTTTTAAATGACAGTATTCCACAATTATAGCAGAGGTCATCTCAATGTTCTGCTAGTGGTTTCTAGTATTGCATAGTTTGGTTTATTCCATTCAGATCTATTATAAATGGAGTTGAATAATGAGTGTTGATTAGTTTGTGATGGCAAAGTGTGGTAACTCTGCATATCAATACTATAAGATTGACATTGTTGGAACCCTTTGCCTAAACTATAACTAAAAATAAAAAATAGGTTCCAGAGTGATAGCACAACAGGAAAGGCATTTACCTTTGCATGTGGCCAACCTCAGTTTGATCCTTAATATTTAACATGACCTCCGGGACCTGCCAGGAGTAATTTCTGATTGTAGACCCAGGAGATACTCCTGAGCACTGCCCACAAAACAAACAAACAACAAACAGCAAAATAACTGAAAATAAATGCCTGTTGTAGATTCATCTTGTTCAGGTTTCTCTGTTTTTGCTGTGAATCCCCCTTTGATCCAACTCTCTTTGTTGAAGAAACCACCTTTGCTTCATGGTAGCGACTTTTTTCTGTTATCTAAGATCAGGACTATATATTTATATATATATACAATATAATCTATTCTGGATTTGCACTTCTCTTTTATACCTTTCTTTGTTAATTCATTTTTATATCCACTTGTAATATCTAAATATTACTCAATGCATTTTGCTATGAATTTTTGGTTTTTGATTTGATTTAGCTTTGAGGTCTAAAGTTGGCAATTCTCAGAGAATAATCTAGATGAGGCCATGGAGGTCATATATGGTGTTGCAACATGGGTCTGTTACATTTAGGACAACTGTCATAATGCTTATGATATCTCTCTGAGCCTATTTGTAATGCTTTTATTGGGATTTTATTGCATCTATATGAAAGAGGGGAAAGAATGACATCCCACTCTATTTCCCAACAGATTCATGAGAGTAATTTAGTGATATTAATCAGTCTAACTCACCCTTCATTCCACTAAAAAATTTACTTTGGAAAAATTGATGTTACCAGAACAAAAGAACACTGGTTAGCAAACTATTGTCAAATAAATATTTGTAAATAATTCCCAGGTTGGTATGATACACAACATTTGATATTTGTGCTTATTATCTCCTTACTCATAATTTATAATTTATAGGTCATAGGCCAGAGCATCCCACATTGTTCCCTTAGCACTACTAAGAATGATCCTTGAGTGCAAAGCCAAGAGTAATCCTGACCACCACTCAGTGTATCCCCCAAAATAAACAAAAACATTTATAGTTCACAGAAAGAGCAGTAGTTCTCAAAAATTCAGTTACCTATTATTCTTATTAGTATTTATTTCAGAAAATATGAAAATATGGAAAGCAAACCATTGCATACATGTAAAGTCTGATAGGAAAATAAAACTATAATATATGAAAGAATGTAATTTTTCAGAAGATACAATGACTAGTTATGCTGATAATAGAATTTATATGATATTAAGCTACATAAAAATCAAATTCTCTTCAGAGTTTTTGGAGTCCTTTCAATAGTTTATTTCAATATGTGATGTGTTTAATTGTGTCTTATAATATTATAAGATCATGCACAGTATTGGAGTTGATTATTGCAAAATACATACGTGATTGAGACTTATGTCCACCAAAGAACTCTTTTTTAAATATATTTTATTTAAACTTTGACTACATACATGATTGTGTTTGGGATTCAGTCATGTAAAGAACACCACCCAGCACCAGTGCAACGTTCCTATCATCATTGTCCCAAATCTCCCTCCTGTCCACCCAACCCCTGCCTGTACTCTAGACAGCTCTCCATTTTCCTCATACATTCTCAATTTTTAGAATGTTCGAAATGTAGTTATTTCTCTAACTAACCTACTACAGTATAGCCAAATGAGGTATAGTAGCACTTTTCAGAAAATAAAGAAACAATGTGTTCTTGTTGTTGTTGGTGGCAGTGATAGTGATAGCCCAGGTAATGCATAATGAAATTCTTTAAAAATCAAGTGCTGGCTCACTGCATTTACCAATAATCCCAGTCAAGCATGCAACACAACTATTTACCAAAGAAAGATTCCATGATTCTACAATCATGAGTGTGCTAGAGATACAAAGTATGTATGTGGTGTCAGTACTATTTAACTCTATGATACATGCATTTCTCCTATAATAGTTTTTTTCTTATATATTTAGCTTACTAGAGATTTTATAACTAGAGATTTTATAAGCTGGCTTTCATTTATTTATCTGTAAAAATGAGAGCTTCTGCAATAAACTTAAAATGTTAGAAATATCTTGCAAAATTGTAGCAACCCAAGAAAAGGCAGTTTAACTTCAGAATTCCTAACTAATTTTGCTACGGAAAGTAATTTGCTTTTGGCTTTTTGAATTTTGAGAAAGGAGTTAGAGTTATCAACTTAATTGTACATTTGAGTTCTTATTATGGTCAAAACACTATGCTAGGTTTTATGAAGGAGTCAGTGTTTACTACATGGTCATTTCTTTAAGGCTTAAAGTTTAAGCTAATAACAATATTTTTCTCCTTGCATTTTCTTTGTTTCAGGCTTTGCACTTTTAAGCTATATTTCATTTCGTCTAATTATCATAATAGTATCTGTGATAGGCACATTTATTACTCACATTCATAATAATCAAAATGGATGTTGTAAAAATAAAAGCTAACCTAAATGCCAGTTTTTGTTATGTTGGATATGTTGAGTTATGGTAGTAAGTATTTGCTTTTTACTCTGCTACTTTTCTAATGTCATCAAGATTTAGGCTAGAGGGATAATAAAGAGAAAGAAAAAGAAAGCAAAGAAAGAAAATGAGAAGAAAGAGGAGAAAGAGAAACGGAATAAAACTTAAGAATAGATGTCGAAGAGATACCATGGAGGTAGGGCATTTACCTTGGACACAGACGGACAGTGGTTCAAATCCCAGCATCCCATATAGTCCCCCAATCCTGCCAGGAGAGATTTTTGGGCATGGAACTAGGAGTAACCCCTGAGCGCTGCCAGATGTGACCCCAAAACCAAAAACAAACAAACAAACTTAAGTTAGATATTACTCCAGCATATAAGTAAATAATTTACTAGGATGAGGGGGTACATTGCTATAGAGGAACAGAGGATGCTAAAGAAGATGATATAAAAGCACCTTTATAAAGACACCTTTTATATAAAAAAATAAGTTATAAAAAGTGACTTTTTGTGTCTTACTTTGAGATCTGAATGGAATTGCCATCCCTAAGAGAGCTGTATTTGGCATTCTGATTGGTTGAGGGTAGAACCAGAGACATAAAATACAGATAAAGCACAGGTTGTGATGATCTTGCTAGCAGCAACGAGATAAGTCTAAGGAGAGTGAAAATTTAGTCAAGGTCATTTTCAGGAATGAATATTAGGGTACTCAGAAGTTTGACCTGGGAATGTTTAGGTGAATAGTGGTGGATGTTTTGAATGCCACGCTAATGCATAATGTTTTTGAAAGGCTCTTTTGTGTGCATCCTGAATATTAGTAACATACAATCATTTTTTAGGAAATGCCTGTGTGAAGAAACATCATAGACAAAGAAATGAGTATGTGATTGAAGAAGATGGCATAGTTGAGAACTGAGTGGAGTATTTCTAAAGCTTACCAAGTTAGGATCCAGTCAATGATGAATGACTTTGTCCTGAAAATTATTTTGTTTTAATTTTAATCACCAATTTTAGCTCTTGGTGGGTAGCGATGGTCCACAATATATGCATGATTTAGAGATAAAATTTCATAAACATCAATACACACAGTCATATTTTACCCACATTTTAATAGCTAAATTTTCTTTTCACAAAGTTAAGATATCTGCATGTTTATGCTATATACACCTTAAAAGTGTATTTCTACATTTAAAACTGAAAATAATGCCATTATTTTAAACCACTTTCATGTATTAAATTTCATGTATGAAATTGTGACATTTATTTTATAATTTGTTTAAAGTTCAAAGCTAATTGGCAATAGATTAATTTGTATGACTTTTTATTACTCCAAGATTTGAAGGTAACATTGTATTAATGCAATTGCTGATCTATGAGGTATATTCATAATTAAATATTACTTTTATCATGTATAGTTGGGGACGGAGATTAACTGCAATATGATAACCTATGTGTTTGAATACTGAGCTACAATACTCAGACACTATGCAATTCTTTTTTTTTTTTTTTTTTTTTTTTTGGTTTTTGGGTCACACCCGGCAGTGCTCAGGGGTTACTCCTGGTTCCATGCTCAGAAATTGCTCCTGGCAGGCACGGATAACCATATGGGGCACCGGGATTCGAACCGATGACCTTTTGCATGAAAGGCAAACGCTTTAACTCCATGCTATCTCCCAGGCCCCTGTAATTCTTAATCATTTTTATTCTTTTGTTTTTTTCAGTGCTTAAAAAGATTGCATGTTGTGCATTTTGAATAATGCAAAAATAGTTTATATTGCATTATTTGCCACACGTGAAAATTTTAACTTAAATTTAATAATTAAGTTTTTTATGGGGGCCGGGCAGTGGCGCTGGAGGTAAGGTGCCTGCCTTGCCTGTGCTAACCAAGGACGGACCGCGGTTCGATCCCCCCGTTCCCCATATGGTCCCCTGTGCCTGCCAGGAGCGACTTCTGAGCGCATAGCCAGGAGTAAACCCTGAGTGTCACTGGGTGTGGCCCCCCCCCAAAAAAAAAAGTTTTTTATAATTTTTAATTTTTATTTTTAATTATGAGAACAAATGCAAAGAATTATTAATGTTTTAATTTATGTTCTCAGTAATAAACATTAAAGCAGGGACTGAGCGGTGGTGCAAATGGTAGGGTTTTTGCCTTTCACATGCTAACCTAGGACAGACTGCAGTTTGATCCCCAGCGTTCCATATGATACCCCAAGCCAGGAGCACATAGTCAAGAGTAGCCCCTGACCATCACTGGGTGTGTCCCAAAAAGTGAAACAAAAGAAAGAAAAGAAAACACACTAAAGCATATATATGTAATCAATTATTAACTATTTGAATAATTGTAAGTTAAAACTACACATTTATATTTTTCTTTTTAGAAATAAAAAATTAGGGGCCCAGGAGTTAGCATGGAGGTAAGGCATTTGCCTTTCATGCAAAAAGTCATCAGTTCGAATCCCGGTGCCCCATATGGTCCCCCGTGCCTGCCAGGAGCAATTTCTGAGCATGGAGCCAGGAGTAACCCCTGAGCACTGCTGGGTGTGACCCAAAAACCCAAAAAAATAAAAAAATAAAAAAAAGAAAGAAAAAATTAGTAGAATATATACATGTTTATATTTTATTGATTTTTAATTTTTAAAATATTCATGCAATTATAATATTTTTAGCCTAGATCCATTTGAACTTCATTGACAAGAAATTGGCATGAATGATAGGTCTACAGGTATTATGATATTCTGGGAGCAATTTTTTTTATTAATAATTTTTATTTTGATTAAAGTGAATTACAAAAATCATTCAAAGTAGTATAAAATGTCATCTATCATCCCGTAAATTTTAAGTTCAGGAAAGGGGTTAGGTGAATAGAATAAATTAAACTGTGTTTGAATTTTTTTTTTCAGCATACTACTAGAGAATATATTCAGATAATTGTTATTGTTTTACTTAACTCATATTTTTATTTTGTTTTTGTTTTGCCACATCTAGTAGTGCTCAGGGGTTACTCTTAGCTCTGCACTTAGAAATCATTCCTGATGGACTTGAGGGACCATATTGAATGCCAGGGAAAATTATTTAGCCATGTATAAGTCAGACACCATATATGCTGTACTATCTTTCCTGTCCCAACTCTATAATTTTGCTTAGGAGTCAGTTGCACTAACAGGTAGAACCAATTTCATGGAAGGACTGAACTCAGGAGTTCACTAGCTTTTGCCGATCTTCAGCCCTTTGAAATATTTTTCAGATCTGAGACTTGGTTCTTATTTATCCTTTACTGCCCATCTACAGCACTTTCTTCCATATTTATGTAGAAGCATTTCTTGTTGAAAGGATATACTTGGAGTTCATCATTTTCCCTAAGTCTGTAGTTAAATAGTTCATTGGATCTCCCATCCAAATTTGAACTGTCCCACCCTCCACCAAAACAAGAAATGTGTGGATCTGTTTCTTTCATGGTCTTGAATGGAGCATATCAGTGCTAGTAAGTACACCCCAAATCATGCTCAAGCATATCATAAAATCACTCATAGATATTTAGTTTAGGAAATATTGAGCATCAGGTGTCCAAATGGAGGTATTTGAGAAATATGGTGGCATATGAAACAAGAATTGGGAGCAAGAAACCAATTTTACTCCACTTTCAGTTTCCTGAAAATTGTGGTTATATGAGCATCTAGGCCTGATGGAAGGCAGTTGATACTAAGATGCCACTCGATTTTTCTTAAATCACCTGTCTGAGCTTCGCAACTGGGTAGGTAGAGTTTGATGGATTGGTTTATTATGGTTAAATTGAGCATGGAACAATCTAAATTGATCATTAAAGAGACAAAATCCCGAACCATCTATGTCTTGGCTGTTTCAATTCAGTTCTTTAGCTACCTACGGCCCAAATTGGAGAAAAATAAATGTATAGATTTTTCTCAACATTTCTCAGCAATGTTGTCAACACCACCTCTTTGTTATAAAACAGAACATAAAGATGTTTTCACTGACCAGATAAAAAGGAAATATTGCATCTGACAGCATATTATCCTTTAAAACATTTCAGACTGTATTACTTTTCTTTTTCATTTTATATTTGTCATAAATCGGTTGTCAGGGGGAATTTTTAAAGCTTGTTTGTTTTTATGTTAACCATGTCTGATGTGTACACTTGCTCTATATTTTTACTTACACTTTTTCCTACTTTTATCTTGTCTAAAGATATAACTGATGTGATTTTCATTTTATATTTACAAGTCATTCTCTGCTTTAATAAAATACGTTTTGCTAAATGCAGCACAGTTTCTATTGTTTGAACTAAACACCTAGGACTACATTTATTTTATTTCAGTTTTTCAAAAGTAAACCAAACCGAGTATATACTATTAATATATGTGTGTGGTCTCAATGGACTGTGTAATAATATGGTAATTCAATTGATTTTCTCTGAGATCTAAAAACAATTTAGCTTTGAAGAGTCTGTTTTATGATATTCTTTGATCTTACATACATGGACTAGGAGAGTTAGGTATCAAATATACCCTTTGAAAATTAAAATAAGTGTACTTCATTATTCTATTATAAAATAACTATATTCATGTTAGAGCATGATAGAAGGCAAAATTAGACAGAAAGGAAACAAAAAATAATTGCTAAAATATTCTAACACTCAAGTCTGATACAAAATCTATATTTAAGCATTTAATTTCTTGATAAACCATTTTTTAATCTAGCTTATTTTTGTTTGGTGACAACACCCAATAAGTACTCAGTACTTACATCTGGCTCTGTGCTCAAGGATCACTCACACTGGACTTAAAAGACCATATGGGTTCTGGGGATCCAATATGGATTGACTATATGCAAAGCTCATATCCCATCTACTGCATTATTATTTCAGCCACTTTAATTTATTTTGTTATTAGTTCATAAAGTTGGGTTAGTATGTGTTGTGAATTTTTATACACTTGCTCTTTAGATTCTTTTTACACATGTTACATCAATATTTGTTCTCAATCTTATTTTTAGTCATCTATTATTGACTTATAATATGAATATACCACAAGTCATCCAGTTTTCTATTGTCCATGTTAAATTTTAACTAATCAATATTGTTATATTTTATGATGATTACACTTATTGCACTTTGAAAATATTTATTAATCTTAAACCTTAAGCACTTGCCAACTGAGTTCAATTTCATATCCATATGTTCCCAGAACCCATTAGAAGTTATCTCTGAGTGCAAAGTGAGGAGAAAACCTTAAGTACTTTCTAGAATATAATATATATGATATATAATATAAAAGACATAAGCACATATAGTAATATAATAGATTTTATCTCTATAACATGTTTTTGCATGGATATTTTATCTACATATTAAAATGAACCATCCTTAAGTTTATTGAAGATATTTTGTATGAAATTAATAGTGATAAGAGGGAAAATGTATAAAAGTTTTATTAAATATAACATTGCACAGTACAAGATGACTTAATAACTGAATAGGTAATGTGTTTCTATTCATGATGTCTATTTGAAAATAGAACAGTGTTTAAGGCATTCACATAATACCAAATGAACAGATGTTGGTTAATTACTATAAAAAGAAATTCATTGTCATTCAGTTTTTGGATCTGGCTATTAAAATCTAAAATAAATGTTACTTATTTATGTACTTATTAAGACTGACAGCGTTGGTCCTGAACTAATTATGCCCTGCGGTCATAGGTCATGTTTTATGCAGATCTTCTGCATTTTGAAAACCATGAAACAGGCTTTGCACCTTAATGAATGGAAGGTCAGTTACCCCTTGGCCCCTCTGTTCCGGAGAATATGGAATTGTTTCCCCATGGCAACTGCATATATTACCCAATCTTTCCAGCATCCTTCCACACTGGCTCCCAAACATCTTCAATGATTCTATATTCTAATAGGTCTGGATAGGGCTGCTCACTTAGATAAATGATATCTCATAAATAAAAATGATATCATTTTCTCACCATTCTAAAATCAAGATGTAATTCAAGAAACAGTTATGTTTATTTAAATGCTCATGGTAAAAAAAAGAGCCACACTATCTTAAAATGACAGATGACAGCGTTCATTAATTGCTTTCTGTTACTGTTTGATTTTTTTAGGATGTCCACAAAGTCTAATAATTAATTTGCAATTAGGATAGTCCCATTGGCATAATTATTTCAGAGAAGATCAACTAAGAGAGGACCTCATATTTATTCACTTTTTTAGTTTTGTTTCTGTTTTGTTTTGGTTTTGGACCACACCCATTTGACGCTCAGGGATTATTCCTGGCTCTGTGCTCAGAAATCTCTCCTGGCTTGGGTGGACCATATGGGACACTGGGGGTTTAAACCTCGGTCCGTCCTAGGGTAGAGTTTGCAAGGCAGACGCCTTAATCTGTAGCACTACCGCTCTGGCCCCAACTTTTAAACTGTTATTCAGATCTAATTTTCTTTGGAGAGGACCTTATTTATTACATAAAATAAAAATATTTACCTTGCGTTCAATACCATTTGTCAAATGGCTTTTATATCAGTGTTGCTGAGTTCCTATATTTCTTAAGCATAAATAAATGCTCATAGACACTTATTTCTTTATTACATTTAAGTGTTTTCCTTATAAAAAACAGTGTTTATTCTATAAATGCCCTTGATAATTGCATTTATTCAATTGACTTTCACAAGATTAACTTAATGACCTATTAGATTCTCTAGTAAATTAAACCCTTTAAATATATATAATACTTATCTTTAAACCAAACATATATTGATATATACACCAAATGATTATATATGTACATGATATTCTTATAGTCATTCTATTTTGAAGGTTATTTCATTATTTCTACCATCTAATAATTATAATTGTATCATTTTATGAACAATTTTACCCTAGTTTATGATTTTTCATTAATAAAATTGGATTATATAATACCCTGCTCACATAGCAGACTTGAGTCATTAGAGTTCATTGTCTAGCTCTGTGGAAGATCAGCTTTCATTTCTACATCGTGGGCATTTTTCCATCAACTAAGGATATAAGACACACAAGGAAACATATCAACAAATAGGCTTTGTTTATTTCATGTCTTTCGGGGGACTTCTTGGAGTGATAAACTGAGGTAGAAATTTTATTTCATTTCTAATGATGAGTGCAGCTCAAACAAACACCTTGGTTCTGAGCCACAATTATTTTTTGAAAATTTATTCTTAGTTCCTTCATGGTCTTCCAGTTGCTACTACTTGGGCATTATGTTACATATGTATGTGTTAGCTTAATTTGTCTCAAAATATCTTGTTACTATATAGCCCCATCACTTTGTGATTTACATATTAAAGAAAATAGTATTAATATATCTGTGCTATGAAAGTTAATATGAAGATATCTTTTAATTACCAAGCTGTTAGATCATCTGCATTTCAATTAACAATTATTTCTCCCCCAAATTTCTAGATGTTATACTAGTTATTTCATACAAAAGAATTGTTTTGCTCTTCTTTCAATATTATTTTAAAATTTCCTTGAAAGATCACATCCATTTTGCTGTGTCTGAATTTTCTCTTTAAATTTTATTCCATTTTATTTTCATTGATTTTTATATTTTTTATTTCAGGTTCCTGGTTTATAATATTGTTAAGGAAAGGGTTTGATGCATAAAACACTCTAATACTAAACTCTCCATTATAGTGTCCAATTCCTTCTCCTATTGCCTTAGTTTCCCCCACTCAACATCTCCCCAATCCCACCTTAGTAAGCTAAATTCTTTAAACCAGCTCTCTAAATTAATTTTAGTGCTATTAGGATTTTATGAATTTTATGTAAATGATAGTTTTTTTCCAGTATAGATACACATGCTTAATGTGACATTATTTCATGTATATGAATTAAAGACTTGTAATTCCAGAGATAGGGAAGAACAATACAACAGAGGGTATTGTAACAACTCCTCTTAACCAGAATCACTCGTGTTTCTCAGGAAAGAAAATACTCATAGAACAAAACACAATTGTCTGTATCATTGATCCAAGACTCTGGCAGTCAGTAGAAATAAGCACCATATGCTGGGTCAGTTAAATAGCATTAAATTCTGAGGATTAGTAATTCAAGATCAAAGCTCTAGCAAATGTGATGTTTTTTGAGGATATACTCCCTAGTTCATTGTTATCTATCTTCTAATTGTGGACTTTCTTAGTGTAGGTTCAGAGAGTAGTGTGTTTATATGTGTGGGATGTATGTGGTGGTGGTTGTAATGCTTTAAGGTCATTCCTGGGTGTATTTAGGGTTTAGTCCTGGTTCTCTACTCAAGAATAACTTCCAGTTGTACTCAGGAAAACATACCGTTTTTGCGGGCGCATAGTCGACCCCCTAATTTTGCAGTCAAAACATAGGTTTAGGCCTATATTCGCTGTATCAGACAGAACGTTCCTGTGCTGCATGTACTGCATGTGTTCCTGTGCTCATGTACCTCAGTGAGCCAATCACAACAAGGAAAGGTTCAAAGATTCTACTGTAATAGACTTCCTCTCTGACTCTGGCCAATGTGAGCAGGCTTTTTACAGTGTAGATTCGGGTACAGAACATTGTCTAATTTGCATGCATAAAAAGCCTGCTTGGGGGGCTGACGAGGTGGCGCTTGAGGTAAGGTGTCTGCCTTGCAAGCGCCAGCCAAGGAAATACCACGATTCGATTCCCCAGAATCCCATATGGTTCCCCCAAGCCAGGGGCAATTTCTGAGCGCTTAGCTAGGATTAACCCCTGAGCATCAAACAGGTGTGGCCAAAAAAAAAAAAAAAAAAAAAAAAAAGCCTGCTTGGATTGGCTTAGTTAGAGAGGTGTCCGAGCAGCCTTTCAGTGACTGGTGCAGGATCTATTTGGAGAATTTGTTTTGTGGCAATATTCAGACAATTTTCATTTAGCTGCATATTGAAACATTTTTCGTGATATACTCGGCGTATAAGACGAGCCCCAATTTTCTGTTGACTTCTTTTATTTCAAAAGTCGTCTTATATGCCGGAAAATACGGGTATATGGTGCCAGAACTTGAACTGATGTCCACTGTGGGTGAAGTAAGCACCTTATCTACTGTACTATCTCTCTACCCCCATATTTTTTTATGGCTACTTGTACTGTCTTAGCATATATGCATTATGGAAGATCATGGATATACAAAAGAACAACAGTACTAGTAGCTCTGGGAACTTGAATTGCAATGCCTTTGACAATTGTACCCATTTCCTAAGGTTCTTTAACAGCATATTTCTAACTTGGCAGTTAGTACAGGAACTAATATCTTCAGTTATTTCTGAGCCTCCTTTAGAGTGAGTTCTTTGCTGGGAGTTATTCTGTGGTCCTTTATGGTGTCTGATGGTGGCTATCACTGGTATTTCAGAGTCAGTATGTTGTGTGAAAATGTTGTTGAGTAAATCCATTCATTATTGTATTCCTTTAGCACGTGGTGTGTGTGTGTGTGTGTGTGTGTGTGTGTGTGTGTGTGTGTGTGTGTGTGTGTGGTTATGTCTGTTTCTCTTCATAGAGTAATAAAAGTCTCTGGATTAGAGACCAAGATAATTCAGTGGGATTTCAGCTTGATTATATCTGCAAAATCCCTATTTTTAAGTAAGGTCATAATCACAGACTTCAGAGTTAAATATTTCTGAAAGATCAGTTCAACCAAGAAAAGCAATGTAGTAGAGATATTTCACTGTTTAAAGGTCTTTGGAATTTACTGTGACAACATACTGTGTGAACAAAGGGAATGCATTCACTAGAGTAGCAGCCAGAGAGATTTGGTATTATTTTCAAACATGATTTTTTTGGAAAGAATCTTAAGAATGGATGGGGTTACTATGTTCTGTTGAGCCATATTTAATTGTGGGTTTTGTGCAATAGCTCATGTTGACTATTGGAAATGTTTTATGACAATCTATTTGCAGTAAAAATGAGAATCAGCAAGCTATTATGAATGCGACTTTGGCCAGTTTTATTAACTAACTAATATAAAAAGAAAAGGATTGGATTATATGAAGTCATTGTTTAAATTTGCTTTCAATGTTTTTAAGATCTATAAACCATTATCTTATAATATGTATTTGTTACAGATGTTTAAGAAACAAATTCCATTAGACAATGCACAAAGTTGCTTTGAATCTAACCTGTCAAAGTTGATATGAGCACAAACACTTCTTATACCCCTTTTTTTTTCTTTAGATTAATCAAGAACATAGGTGAATGGAAAGATTTTACAATACTGTAGTAGTCTGAGAAACAACTTTAAACCTTTTGAGCCATGACTTAGATATCTTTCTAATTATTTACTCTGGGGATTTGTATAATGATATATTTCTCTCAATGCTGATCTAGTTTGAGAAATACATTTATTTCAGATTGCCTTCCCAATTTCTCAAAGTAATTTATATTTTAATATTATTTCATAGAAATTGGCTGACTTAACTCATGTCCCCTTAGATTTGCATTAGCTACTATTCTGAAATTTTTATTTTCATCTCACACAAGATTTACTTAAGTTCATGGAATTAATTTAATTTTATGTTTTGCCACAATACTATTTCAGACTGCGAAAAATGTTATCACCAAAAATATTATCAAATACTAACTTAAGTTTGTTTTCAAAGATTTACAACAGGAAGAGTTCATATAGTTCAAAACATATTAAAAAAATGCCTTTGATGTCATACTTTTGGTTTATCAGTTTTGTGAACAAAGCCTCACGCAAAATTTATTGAAAAGTAATTGGCAAGGTGATAACTGCATAACAGGGGAGTTACTCTGATATTCAGATTTGAATATTTTTCTATATTGTGCCTGCTTTGGAAACCTTTTGAAAACTTTCAAGTTGTAACCTAGAAAACAATATTAAAAAGACAAGAGAAACCTGGTAGGGAAAAAATAATGAATGGAATGCTGGCAAGTCTGTTCGCATATCATTTCTATGTTATTCTACTTGTTATTTAATTATCAAATTGTGCATTCAGTCACTTTTAGCAAAATTGTTTTGGTAAGATTTTGTTGAATTTGACACAGTCAATGATCCACTGACATTTAATTGTTTTTTGAAGAAAAATAGCCCACAATCACCTTTTGTTTACAGTATTTTGTTATATTCTGCTGCTGACTGTGTGCGAAGGAAATTTATCTTTGATTTATTTTTATTTTTACATACTGGATACTTGGAAGGTGTTTCTTACAAGAGTAAGGAGTTTCTTTAAGTAGTGCCTGGGGGAAATACAGAAAGCTAGCTGTAAATAAAAGGCAGAAATAAAAGAAAGAATGTAAATAAAAGAAAGTACATAATTTTGACCTTACCACATTCCTGTGGATAGATAAATATTTAGACACACCCTACTTTATCTCTGAGGCTGGTGTAGAGAGAGACAAATGTTTTTCAAATAATGTTTTGAGTAAGACCCAACTTTATCTTGATGGAAAAATTAACAGTACCAAAGAATGACATTCATCTAAGTTATCATGCATGTTTCTGGAAAAAATAGGCAAGTTGTGCACTTGTGATATTTTCTTTGTAGTTCTGGTCTTTGTATGAAGTACTCTGAGTTACCTAAAAGATCTGTGCTCAAGTACTGATCACTCCTCATGGATTAAGGAAAGCATGTGTGGTGAAAGGAATTAAATCCAGGCCAGCCACATTGCAAGGCAAACACTCTCTCTACGGTGCATTGTCATGTTCTTCTTCATACACTCAATAATTGAGAATAATGTATACTTATTGCTACATGTCATTTAAATGTGCATGTCCTATGAATGTAAAACTCGAGGTGAACAATACAAATAAAAAAGCAAATTTAGTCATATTCTTAATTTCAAACTTGTACCTATAGAAAAGAAGTGTCACAAATTCACTGAAGGTATATTTGGTTTTCTTGGTACCACAGGAGTGATCTCTGAGCACAGAGTCAGGAATAAACAGTGAACACAGATAGGTGAACAACCCAAAAGAAAAAAAAATAATAATATTATATTGTTTGATGTAATAGAAGGAGCAAGATAGATCATTATCATGATATTCTAGAGTTTAGAAAATAGATGTTATGGTTATTGAGGATGTTTTTCTCTAGTTTCCTACTACACAATTAAAAAGTAATAGCTACTTATTAATGACTGGGCAGCAGTGCCATTAGAAACCATGCATTGGAAATCAATTTATTCTTCAATGTCACTAACTTCTCATTGATTTGTTGTATGGGTTAATTTGATTAATTAAATAATTGTAAGTGCATTAGGGCATTTTATTATGAACTCAGAACTCTTAACATTTTGTTTATACTTTTGGAAACAGCAATTTGTTTCATAATAACAAATTAATTGTGTGAAGGGAGACAAATAAAAACAGTGATTTTATGTTTTCTATTAGATAACTTACTTTGATTTATTTTTCCTGTTTAATAACTTCTGAGATGTTGGGTGGCACCTCCAACTGTGTTTTGTGTTTACTTCTGACCTTATGTTCAAGGATGTCTTTGGACAGTGCTAAGGGTGTGGTGTGGGGAATTCAACCTGGGTGTTCAGTGTGCAAATCAAGTGTATTATTAGTAAAGTTACTTGTTCATTCCTGGTAGGTTGGAGAGACCATTAGGCTTCTGGTTAACCACATGTGAGTTGAGACCTTACCCAGAAAACTAAGTCAACCGTCCCTTATCTTTAGAGTCCAAATTTAAATTTTTTTGTTTTGTTTTATATATAATGCTTTAATATTAATATATATGCATATATAAAGCATTTAGAGCTGATTTCTTCTATTGTAACTATTAGACCTCCAATAGTATGCTAGTCCTTGCTTTAAGCATTCTTCTTGTCTTCCTTTCCTTAAGTACAGCTAATAATTTATAAATCCTCAGGTTTGACTTAAATATTTTGGTCATATCTGGCAGTGCTCAGGGACTACTCCTGAATCATGGGTTACTCCTGGATCCTTACACATAAATTTCTTCTGGAAGGCTTGAGAGAATATGGGATACCAAAGACTGAAACCGCTATATTGGCTGCATGCAAGGCAAAACCCCTACTCATTGTGCTAGGGATTTGTCTTCAGTTTTACTAAAATTTTAAGAATTTCTTGTCCCTATATCCCATAATTAATCATTTGTTATACTATGTAAGATCAACTAAATGTAAGATTGCAATATTTTTATTACTATTCACATAACTGTCCATATTACCTGCATGCAACATGAAACATGTTGGTGCTTTGAGTAAGGAGGAATGTACATCATGCTTTTTGCTCTACAAGATACATCTGACCATAAGAATCACATAGTTTTTAGATGTTCTCTTTCCCAGCACTCAGTCTTTAGCTTCAGGTGGCATTTGCTCCATAAGATGCACATTTGGGAGAAAAAGCTGCATCTTAAAGTGCAGAAATATGGTATATTTTTTACTTCATAGGTAGTTGGCAAATATGTTATTAAAATGTAGAATGGTGAAGGCATTGCTGTTTTATAAAGAATACAGAATTATATGTGATAATAACCTTTTGTTAATACCATAAAATTTTGTTTTAGTTTCTTGGGCCACAATTTTTTTTTAATTTGAGGTCATCAGAAGTTTCTTTGCTTAGTGAAATCTATTTATTATGAAATATTAAAGGATGATTTTCCATTTTGTTATGTTTATTGTTTTCTTTGAAAGATTTATTTTCTTCAGACTGCTTTTTATTATACTTTTTTTGAAGAAGATGCAATGTCAATTATCTTGAAAATAGAGAACAATTTACTTAAGTTGCATTGAGACATGAAAATTATCATCCACCTTATGAAACTAAGCATTTGAAGTGCATATAATCACACAAAGTTCAATTGTAATGAAAAGGTATGACACCTGACATTCATGGTCTATATTTTTATCATTTTTCCTTTGAACAATTCAAATAAAATGGGAAGACTTGTAATTCTTTTATCTTAATAAACAGGTTTTTATGATGATATTACTTAAACATGAGCACAAGTAATTCATTGTTGCCTTGAAATCAAAGAAAAACTCATTCTGTCAGTTTTCTACTTCAATTTATATTATATGTTATTAGGATAAATCGATGCTGTAAAGTATATCAAAACTCCTTGACACAATGAAGCACAAATTAATACACTGGGTAATAAATAACACATAATAACATGTAAGTAAATGGAGAAAATGAAGGTAATTGAATGCCTGTTGAGGTTCAGAATAACAGACAAGATCATTCATGAGTTGATATTTGTCACTGTTCATTACTATATAAATTTAATGATACTTGAAGCCAATAAAACACCTTATTTTTACAGTTTTTTGAAGATACCATAGCATTATTAAAAACCTCCAAATTAACAATGGCAGCAACTAAATAGGAAAACTATGGAATATACCTTTTGCAAGTGTCTGGGATCATACATTGGAGTTCTGTGAGACATCAAGAGCTATTTGGTATAATTTAAATTCCTAATTTGGTAAGGATCATGCCACCACAATATAGTTAGGAAATAATTATGTTCTAATTCTCTTCTACCATTTAAAAGCACCATTTAAAATATATGCATACTTATAATATAGCTACAAATATGGGTATTGTATATAGCACTACCAAAAAATTGTAGATAAAATTTTTCTGGACTGGAAATACTACCATTTTCTCTGCCATACTGCTGTGGTGCAAATTAAACACTTTAATCTTCTGAAAGTTTCCTTGTTATTTTTAGTTGTTCATAGACAATCCCCCTAGAAATCTTTAGTTTGGGGGGCACAGCCCCAGAAATCTTTAATTTGGGGGGCACACCTGGTGGCAGTCAGTGGTTACTACTGGTTCTGTACCCAGAAATCGCTCTTGGCAGGCTCTGGGGACCATATGGGATGCTGACAAATCAAACCTGGATTTGTCCTTGGTCAGCCACATGCAAGGCAAGCACCATACCACTGTACTATGGCTCCAGATCCTCCCCCTAGATAATGCACATTCCAGTCAGGACAATCGAGATCTTACAAACACCTGAGCTGTGTTTCTAACCATCACTGGGTGTTTATCCAAGCTAATATATTTCCACTTTATGAAGCAAAGATATCACTTTTCCTGCTACCAGATATCTGCATGTGTTCTCTTATCTGCTGGGGTCTCTTCCCTTCTTTGAGTCTAACTTTTCTTCTCCTGGTTCTTAATTATTGAGGCATCAATTTCTTTGTCTTCTAGTCTTCCAAAAAGCCTCTTTTCTTCAGACTTTAGGATTCTTTCACAGCCATATGTAATAATAAAAAGAGAGAGTGGGGAGCTGTATGGGATTCTACCCAAACCTCCAAACCCTTAGGTGCTCTCTAATATCCTCATTTCTGGCCAGAATGCCTTAAACATGGTGTGTGCAGATTGTACATGTGATACATGGAAATACCCAAAGTCTCTGAAGCTATGCAAGGCTGAATCAACTGCAACAAGGTCAGTTTAGGAACTGATTAATCTATCAAGCTCTTGTGTTTGGTTCATAACTAATTTTAAAATAAAAATTATTTGTCCTGGCATTTATCAGTCTTTGAAAAGAGGGTTTGGTCCCCTGAGCACTTGCAGTGTGAAAGGCAAATGACAATGCAAAAAATATAGTAAACATTTTGGGCTGTGCAGACACATTACAATGATTATATGTTTTACATAATATAAATTAGATAAATGTATGTTTTATTTGTGACTGTATAGTCCTAATATGAAGGCTATTAATTCTTAAGTCAAGGTCAGAATTTAAAGTAATTTCTCTGCAATTAAACCTTTTCTAAGTATGTATCTGTTTATATTCTGGACACATATTCTGGACATATATTTGAGTTACACATGGAAGCACCCAGGAATTACTATTGAATTTATGCTCAGAAATCACTCCTTTAAGTATAGGGGACCATATTGGATGCCAGGGATCAAACCGTGTGCGGCAAATGCCCTACTCACTGTGCTATCACATCAGCCCCATTAAAATATTATTTAACTCTTTAATATACACAATACAAATGCTTTCAATGATTGTTCTCTAAAGTTTAACATATTTCAATTTAAGAAGGACAAAACAGTCGCTTAACAGGGTTTTCAGTTAAGCTAGATTTTTTTCTGTTTCCAATACCCTCCAGTGCATACAAGATAATCTGCGTATAGTTTATATAATTTGATATTCCAAATATATATTTATAGAAAGAGAGATTAGAGAATTTATTTGTAACTTATATAGGATACCTTTGTCTTAGCATAATAACCTCATAGTTATTAGCATAATAACCTTGGGATGCTCTAAATAGAGAAAATCAGACAGGGGGAAATGGTCTAACAGGGATGAATTATGCCTAGAATTGTGATTTTAGAAATAAAACATCCGATTTGTAATCAATTATGAATGAAATGTCTGGTCCATATTTTCCACATCATCTACCGACATCGCATTGCTTGTGCCAAAATTGATTACGAGAGTCGCACCTCTTCTGTCAGAACTGTCTGGACCAAGAAGAATATGATACCTGAAGAACAGCAATTAGCATCAGAAATCAATCATCCTGAGGCTGTTTTCTAGAGTTCATCTAGAAAAAAAAATCTGCCAATTGACTCTGTGAGTATGTGATGCTGAGAGGCTGAGCCTTATTTGTAATCTGTTGAACTGGAAAGCTGACATTTTCTGCTTATGGTTGAAAACAAAACCGCCCAGTTTAACTCTCTCAAGAGAACTGGATGAGGCATCCTAGTGACACAGAAGAAAACTTTGAGTTAAACAAGTGTGAAGGTTAAGCATCCATAGCAACATATATAGACTTTTCTATACCGATTGTCTGCATAATAGCAGCTATTGTGGATTTTATTGTCATCCTTTAAGCATCATGTTGAAAAGTTTCCTTTTGTTTGTTTACTTAAAGTCTGGATTTATCATTTGATTAAAAGTTACAGTAAAAAGAAATCAGAGTGCCAGAATTAATTTTATATATTAGTATTATCTCTGTTATTACTAGAAGCAATCCATTTATTACTTTTGAAGACTAGAAAGAGAGTTTGGGATTTAGGCGAATGCATTTCAGTCAGCTGATCCCAGTTTGATTCCGATACTATCTGTGGTCCCCTGAGAAAAGAACAATGAGTAGTCCCAAAGCACCAATAGGTGTGGTTCAAACATCACCCTCTTCCCTTTATTATTAAGTTAAAAATAGCAACTTGAGGGACCAGCGTGATAGCACAGTGGTAGGGCATTTGCCTAGCACACAGCTGACCCAGGACAAACTTGAGTTCGATCCCTGGCATCACATATAGTCTCCCACGCCAGAAGGGATATCTGAGCACAGAGCCAGCAGTAACCCTGGAATATCACGGGGTGGCCCAAAAGCAAAATAAAATAAAATAAACAGCTTGGGAAATCGTCCTGAAACACAATTTAAATATTTAAAATATTAATATGATTTATTTGAAAGGGAAAATATACAGTTTAAAGATTAGACAATTCACTTTGTATTATTATTAATAAATTGTGCATTCCAAACTGTGGGAAAAATTAGGAATCATAACACCATTTTGAATCCAAGATGTATGTACAAAAAGTCACTGAGCTAAAGTAACTACTGGTTCCTACAATTAGTAACAGTAGGTACTTCTCCAAGATATCTAATATATTGATTAGATATGCCACATGAAGAAGGAAAACAGGGTGGAGGTGTGTTTCAATAATAGAATATCTTTCCTTTATTCCTGAGAACTATATTGGATCCAAGACAACACACACACACAGACACACACAGAGACGAAAACACACACACTGACATTGTTTTTCTTATTTTTGTCTCCAGTACAGGTTATGTTTATACAACAGATATTTATTTTTTCCTAGAGTAAATATTTAGCAATATATACTTTTTAATATGACACAAGATTTAGATCTATTTTGTCAATGCTGCCTGTTCAACATAAGTAAGACAGTAATTGATCTAACACAGCTTAATGTTAGATACTGCATTCTATCAAATATTTGCTGATATAATTTAATATATATTATATGAATTTTTTCAATTCATAAAATCAAAGTAGATAGGCAGATCCAAAGACAAAAATATCAAGGTGCTTTTAGGCTATATTGATTTCTTATTTTTTGAAGATAGAAAAAATAAAATTGTTCACGAATTATTTTAGGTCTTCATGTGTTGATTTAGATGATGCCTTAAATTAGATTCAAAATTCATTCCGTTTTGTAAAAAATAAATTTCTCTAATAAATCTTTTGTTTTTATATTAATCCTGATTGTCCTGGATTGAAAAAAAGAAACATATTTTTTATCTTACCTTCATATTGTGAGGTACTTTGCTTTTATTTCAATTTTTATTTCACTTGTATAATTCCATATTTCAAAAGAATATGCATTCATTTCAAAGATATTTTATTTTTTATATAGAATGTCCTCTAAGTTACTTTATTCTATGAAGTAAAATTTTTTTTCTGTTTTTTTTTTTGGGGGGGGTGGCTATAATCAGCGATGTTCAGGTTTTGTTTTTTTTCCAGGCTACTCACTCAGAAATTACTGATGGTAATTTGGAAAATTTATACATGCCAGTGGTTGAAACTGGGTGGGTCCCTTGTCCTACCTACTATCTCTCTTACACTGATTTTATAGAGTAAACACTTCTCATATCAACATTCCCCACATGTCCCTCCACTGAGGTGGCATTACCACTATATATTTTGCAAGCACATATTCTATTTAATGGCCAGTGCCATTAAGTGTTCGACATTTCCTCAAAGCTGGAAATGGTCAAAAAAGACTTTGGGGAGCGTTCATATGATGTGATCATCTTATACTGGAAATATAGAAGTAACATTTTCAAAGAAAAGTGATGAGTTTTATGAAATGCCTGTATTTGCCTTAATCAAAAGTTGAAATGTGTTCCACTTGATCCTTTTAAATTGTGTCTAACATTTGCCACAGTGGTCATTAAATTAGATAATAATAGCCCGGTGTGTATTTGGATACTTTCCGTTTTTCAGAAATAAAGAAATTGCGTTGGCTACTTTTCTGTTTTATGAGCCTCTGCAGGAACAGATGTGCTCATAAAATGTACATTAAGAGTTCTTCAATTATGTTCCTATTTCCTTTAGCACCCTATCCTCTTAATAAGCTTTTTCAGGTGCTTCTGGTCTATATTAATTTAATTTTTTCCACATTCTTCATAATCTTGTATCATGTTTTAAATGAAATCCTATTGCAAAGTGCAAGAGAATTATGACCATGTGCATTTACTATGTATAATTCCTTACAGGGACTTATTTCAGCACATTGGAAGAAAATAGTCATTGTATTTATTATTTTAGTGCTCTTTTTATTTTTAATTTGGAAGAGAAAGTTGAATACTGGCTTGCTTACACACGCAGATCACATATTTGCCCTAATATATATTGCATCCTTTAAGTCACAGATTTCTCTTATTATACAGGTCAGTGCTACTAATTGTATTGCTCAAATAAACTATTCTACCCTTTAAACCAAAGTCAACAACAAAAATCAGAAGACCGAAACTATAACAAGATAAACATGGACCTTTAGTTAAACAAGCCAAAAAATGAACCTGTATACTAGCAGCCCAGCAGACTAAGGGTGGAGATATGGGATGCATGTAGAGAACTACTGTGCAGAGAGATCAACACTGGTGGTGAGAATGGCTCTAATTCACTGTCACTCTATGCCTGAAATACAATTATGAAAGACTTATAATTCACATTGGTCTCAATAAAAATTGTTTTTAATAAAGAGAGACAGAGATGGGAGTAGTTGTAACTGTGGAATTGGGATCTTTGACTCTTTTAGTAAAGGGCATTTATTTTAATATGGAATGCTTCACGAAATTGCATGTCATCCTTGCGCAGGGGCCATGCTAATCTTCTCTGTATCGTTCCAATTTTAGTATATGTGCTGCCGAAGCGAGCACAGTAAAGGCATTTTGGGGTAAACGCTGACTTTTTTGACAGCGTGTTCAGAAAGTGATAAAATGTATTTTATAACTGGGTATGATTTGTCAAGGCTGGTGGTCCACTAAAGTCTTTCTGTTGCAAAACATGACACTTCTTTAAATTCCTCTGTTACATATCCTGAGTCCTTTCTCTTGAATGTCACATTTGGAGCTTGTGCTTTATTCTAGAACTCTCTCATTTCCTTCTGATTCCCTACATATATATCTATGTATCCATCACAATTTATTTGGAGTACACAATGAATACTATAATAAGTATGTATAAGTATTGTTTCTCATCTTCTCCATTCATTTATCCAATGATTTTTCATTTTTTTTTTTTTTTTTTGGTTTTTGGGTCATACCCGGCAGTGCTCAGAGGTTACTCCTGACTCCATGCTCAGAAATTGCTCCTGGCAGGCACGGGGGACCATATGGGGCACCGGGATTCGAACTGATGACCTTTTGCATGAAAGGCAAACGCCTTACCTCCATGCTATCTCCCGGGCCCCGGTTTTTCATTTTTATATTTTAGGTGTATTTATTTCAAAATTTGGATTTTGGTTTGCAGGTAAATTTTTGCCTAATGTTACCCATTATTTTGGGTAACATGTTATAATGAGTAATATGTAATAATGTTGCCCATTATTTTTTCTATTGCCTTTTGAATAATCTATTATTTAATTTATTTTGGTTTTCATTGCATAATTTTATAACATTTTCCTCTTTATTTCATAATTTCATCTTAGTATATATGAGTCATAAGCTAAAGTTCTATCACAGTTCTCTAGCCAGCAATGACCAAAGAAAAGCTTAAAACATTTACTAACAATTTTATGTATTCACTAGTATTAGAATCATGACAAAATGTGACATCCATGGAAAAGTAAATAAAATAGGCATTTAAAGGTTTAAGTCTCAGGTTAATCACACATTTACAGCCAGGTATTGTTATCCAAGTAACTTCACTGTTTCAAATTTAATTTTCTCATCTTGTTTAGTATAAACACAATGCCTACACATAAGGGCACTGTAAGCATTGTAATGAAATCGTCTTCAACAAAGATTTTAGATATGAGAGAGACTTTCATTCCAAAGTATTTCATTTTTATGTACACATTTGAAAAAAAAAAAGACTAAGTAGAAGTCAAAACTGATGAAAACTTTACAGCATGCATAAAGGCCAAAGAGAAGTGAAGGAGGAAAAACATATTTTAACCTCTGCCTCTCAAAAATTTGAAAGTTATCCATCCTGTGAACACTTAAGCATTTTCTACAAGGGAAAAAATAACCTTGTCAGATTGTCTCCATCCATTAAATTTGCATATATCTTGGGAGCTCTCAAAGAGTATTTACCATCCATTGTAAGGAAATGACAAATCGGTATTTCTGAATTTTATAAGTTCTTCAAAAATAGCAAGCCGTTACTGTAGTAGTGTTCATTTACGATATCCTGATTGTAAAATATTCAGTCTTATCATCTGCCCTTTCCATTTATTTATTAGCCTACTCCAGAAGAATAGAGGTGAAGATTTTTGAAATCCAAAATAATTTTTATGTTTTTTTATGTTCAACACTTTTGCATCCTTTGTGTTTCTTTCAGTAATAAAATTTAATGGTGCTTGTTATAAATGTAAGTAGAATTTAGCCCAATTAGTAATCACACAATAAATGCTGTTAGCTACTGATTAGTCTGCATATAATTATATTTAAAAATGTTTCTGTAAGCTATGCAATAAAACTTTAAAAACCATTGGCAGACATTCTAACAAAAGAAGAGCTGAGAGAGATACTAATTTGTTTTTTATGATAACAATACAAATAACTAAAGACCCAGATTGTATGTGTGTTTAATGCTTACATGCCATGGATAGATTTGCTTTTAAATTGTAGCAGAAGATATTTGAAGTCTATTATTACTAATAAGCATGCTATGTCACTTTTGGTTTTACAAGGTAAAGCATTATTAGAGAACATTTTTTAATCAGCCGTCAATAATGATGAATTTAGATGCACCCCAAATTAGTTAATTAAAATAACTGAAGTTTTTCATTTATGAACTTGCTATAAATGAGCTGTAAATATTCACTCTGAGCTTGAACATGTTACCTTTAAAGTGCCCAGTGTACAATACTACAGAAATTAAATTGTAGCAATTAATACTTTAAAAATGTTAAAAGGGGTAACTGCCATCTGTTCTCATCAGGGGTATTAATGTGCATGAAATGTGTCTTATTATAAACTAGCAACAGCTGGCAATAAAGTAGCAATTTCTTTGTACTTTATAAAATGAAGCTTAACTGGACAAAGTGATTTCAATGTAATAGCAGCTAAAATAGAAATCCTAAAGCTGACATATGTGCATTAAATAATGAACTTTACAAAATAATGAAATTTTATTTCAAATTATTTTATACATTTTGCATATTTAATGATGTACTTTATGTCTTATTTCAAATTTTGAGTAGATTCATAATATATAATATATCTAATTATTTCTTATCTCTGAATCTTTAAGACATTTAGGTCTAAATTTGAGCAATAAAAATTCAAATTAATATTTGAAGTTGATAACTCTGCAGTTTAATTTTCTTCAGATACTTTTATGATGTTTGCTTTTTACGTACCAGTGGTCCTCAAACTACGGGCCGCCGGCCACATATTGTACTTGTTCCTGTTTTGTTTCTTCACATCAAAATAAGATGTATGCCGTGTGCGCAGGAATTTGTTTGTAATTTTTTATTTTACTATAGTCTGGTCCTCCAATGGTCTGAGGGACAGTGAACTGGGCCCCTGTTTAAAAAGTTTGAGGACCCCTGTAGTAGACAAATAATCATGGAAGAATGTCAGTACCATTACAAATAACTTTCTCCCATTAAAATGAAATACATTTTCTTACTAACATGTGATCAGAGGTTATTATACAATCTAATATGTGATCAAGTAGAAGCTCCTGCAATGACCTTATTAGAAAGCCTAAAAAGTTAAACATTACTTTAAAAAGAAAACATCCCTGAAACATTGATATTAATTCTGCTAACATATCTATAACAATTTTACTTGAGTAAGAGATTTATTGTTTCTCTTGTGGATTCTCAGTAATTTGTCAAAGACACTCATAATTTATCTAAAGTCAAACAATATTCTCTGGCTTCTCCACATGTCTTTTACAGAAGAGTCCATGATGAAGAATATTGAGGATTGAGTCAATGCTCAATCCTCAGAAACCTATTGCAATGATCCATTGAGAACTGCCTCTTTTTTCTCACTACTTAGTTTTTTTTATTTTTGCTCTTTTTCAACGTACTTATGAATGATGAATGTTTTGAAATGAATTCCTTCCTCATGCTTCTATCTCATCTTGATCACAAACTAGAATCAAACTAAAGGGAGGGTGAAATTGTTCAGAACTCAGATTTCAGATCATCTTGGACGGGATCCTGAAAGTTGAATTTGAGAATGTGGAGAGAAAACTTAAGCCCAGATGTGGAATATTTTGGCCTCGCCTTTCACCTTATCCATTGCAGTTGCAGCGAGAAAGGATAAATATATGCAGTGCTTGTAGCAGACAAATCAGGACAACTGTCCCTGCCTTTCCATTACTATAGTGGTTAATATTTTAATTACCCTTGCTAGTATTGTTTGACTTACAAATGTAGCCACCTTGCTTCTTACCCTAGTGACCTGTGCCAGCTGTCTTCATCCAGATGGACAGAAAAATTAGAGATTGGACATGCTGGCACCTACAGTTGTTATGTCTTGAACTCAGAGACATCCATCACACTTGCTATTTCAGTTGATTTCATTCATCTTCTTACAGAGCATTTCTGAAAGACAATATTTTGAATTGATTGGGATATTGGTATAAAATATGAAGAATATCTTGTTAGAGCTAAAATCTGTATTATGAATATGACATTCATCACTTCCATATGATGTTGGATGCTAGTTGCCCATTTCTGTAAGAAAGTATTGGATATCAGAGAAATGAGGGCTTTATTGGACCCTCTTGCTTATAAAAGGGAGATTTAGTCTGTGTTGGTAGGAGAGATACATTCTTTATGAAGAAAATACTATGGCTAAAGGCAGAATAAAAGTAAGTGTGGAATAATCAGTAATATGAGTGAGTAGGAAGTCAGTGACAAAGAAAGTACATTTTTCCTTTTTATGTTAAATTATTTCCTTTGAAATTCTATTTAATTCTTACTTTCTGCATGTGGAATTTATCTGTAACTAGCCTGCTGATGTTTCAAAGTTTAATTTGCGTTCTGCCATTGCATTCTGGGAAAAGTTCTGACATTGAAGGCATCTCTCTACCTACTAAGAGTCTGTTTTTTTAGTTCCTGCTGTTAACTATTTAAGGATTAGAATGCTGACTTGCTTTCAGGGATCTAGGAAGTATTTTAATATAGGGGAATAATTGGGGGTGAATGTATGATTACGACTTGGAAGAGAGAATTGCATTTTATACTGCATTTATAAGTGACCTTCCGCTATTTAATTTATTCATAGGTTCCCTGTTGTAGAGTTCATTGAGGTAAGCTCTAATTTCTAAAGATGCAATTTATTTAGTAACAGCAAAGATACAAATGATAATCCTGTCAGTGATTTGGAGAGAAAATTGGATACCTGAGACAAGGCAATTTTGTAATTCTCATGCTTGCAAAGAAAAATATTATCATAACGCATTGGTAGAAGAGAGTTTAATTTCTAATTTATTTTCAAGATCTTAGCTCTTTACTGGGTCAGCAGTAGTAGCTATGTGTCTGTTTGGAATCATGTGGATCTGAATTATTTTTTTAATTTTTCTCCCTATGGATTGGTTCTAAGGTAGCTGTGAAGTATGTTGAAGATGATTTACAGATAATGTGCTTTGTTGCACTGATCTATGCAGAATTTATTTTTTCCATCTTACAAAATATTCTCAGATAAATAAATGCATTGGTTTGTGGAAGAACTTAGGAAAGGACTTTGTATCAAATATAAAATAATCAAATGTAGAATCAAATATAGAATAATAATGTAGTGTCATAATATATAAGCTTATAGTTATTTGGAATTGGCAGGGGAGGATTTACCTTTAAATTTTAATAGAAACATAGGGTATTGCTTAGAATATATTTTCATGTTTCTATTTCATTGTTTTGAGTTGGATTTGAATATTATAGGGGTAGAGTTTAGTGATGAGCAGATGCACTACAAATGTTATTATTTTGAGGTAAATATCCAGTTTCTTTTTTCATGTTTTTAATTACAAAGTATCGATACAAATATTTAATAAAATGGTGAATATTTTTCAAATTTGGCTCATTAAAACAGAGTTTGCAAACTGTGATCCAAGGCAAAACTTTAATTCTTGCATCATTAGCACAGCTGTACAAATATCTATGATCGGTCGGAAGGAAATATTGCTATTGATGCAGTTATGTAAGGGTTTCTTTAATATATAAGCAAAAACATGGTATTTCTAAGATATATGATGGTTTCATTGTCAAAAGATGAGAATTTGGTAGTTTTCTTAAGAGATTTTAAGCCATAAAAAGTGCATGTCTTAATTCTATAACAATTTTAATAAAATTATTGTAATTAATTTATTGTTTTAAGCATTTATTTGCTTTACTAACTTCCACTTATTCGGAAAGATCATTCTCTATCATTTATCCACATGTGCAAATACAGTACTATTAAGTAACCTTTTAATTTCACTTTTATGATGCTGCCAACAGCTGCTAATATTGTTAGTATTTTAAGTTATTTTTAATAATTAATCATTTTAATTCATAATAGTTTAGTTCATAACATTGTCATTCTGAGTTATTTAGATGTTAATGTTTTATGTTCAATATAATACAGTTGGTTAGTATTTAATTTTTAGAACATCTTTCTTTCTGATCTAACAATAAACCTAAATTTTTTATTATTTTGGATTTAACTTGCTATCTTAACGGTGTGTTAATCACTGCTTTATGGTTAAATATATAATATTCTTATTACTACAAACGTGCAGTGTGTAACATGTAAATTTCCATTGATATTTTAATATAGACTTTAGAAAATTTTTCTAAATTATTTAAATGTGTATTCTTTGGATGATTCTGGTTACTTATTTTAATATATGTGAGACAAACCATTTTTTGTCATTTTCTCTGAATCTGTGTATTAACTATTATGCAGAATATTTTAGTAAACATTCTTTATAAACTGCAAATATGTATTTGTTCTTTGCAGTTACAGATGATAATCTATAAATTATAGTCTATAAATAATAGTAGAATTGGTGAGGCACTTACCTGGCATGCAGCTGGCCCTGGGCGAATGATCAGTACCCCATTTGGACCACTGAATCTCAACTCGACTGAACCCTAAGGGTAAAGTCAAAACTACCCGAACATGGTCAATAGTGGCCCTAGACCAAAACAAAGCATGCTTATTCTTGAAGAACATTGTGGATTTACTTCTTTTGTCTTCAATATTTTTAATTCCTGATTGTAATCTTTTATAATTTGCTGAGCAAATAGCAAATTTGTATATTTATTCTCAAGTATCTTATTTTGTAATGTATTAATGTTCAAGGAAAAAAATCATGTAAATCAATTCCACAATTAAGTTGATTTAAGTTTTTTAATGTATTGAAACTTTTCATCTAGTCCCTCTGCTCCTAAACATTTTAGTTTAGTTTGTATTTTAATTCATTTACCTTCAATATTCATGTATTATGTTTTGAGCTTTGCTACTTGAAATGTATCAAATCAGATTTCTCTGAGCTAAGATAGTCTTTACATTTTGATAGTTAATTTTATTTCATTAATTGCAGTCCATTTTAATTTATTTTATCCTCTTTAAATTTCTCTATGCTTCTAACCAATTTATTTGCATCAGCAATTATTTTTTAATCTGGTATTTTTTTAAATTTCTGATAGAAAATTGAGCTGGTAAACAATCCTTTGACAGATTTTGCCTGCAAGTTTATGTAATTCTATTCACTTTTGAAATTGATTGTGTTGACAGACATGATCTCTCGTATTTAAAACACACACCTATGTTCAATTGTAAATACTTTCAGTCCAATTGCACTTAAAACAAATAAAATCTTTTCAGTGTATTTTTGCCCTTGGTATTGCTATGAGAACTCAAACCTTAGTTTAAACTGGGCCACTTCCACAGAACTAATTTTTTTTTACCTACACGTTTGAACCTACACATTTTTTTTTTGTTTTGTTTAGGGGCTAATCTGGTGACACACAGGGGTAACTCCAGGCTCTGTGCCCAGAAATCACTCCTGGCATGGGGGACCATATGGGACGACAGGGGAACGAACTGTGGTCCATCCTAGGTCAGCCACATGCAAGGCAAACATCCTGCTCCTGCACCACCACTCTGGCCCCGAACCTACACGTTTTTGATCCATAAATGTGGTGTAAGTTCAGGCTGACCGTCCTAAGAGATCAGATTTAGCTTATTAATGTTTAGAAAGTCTTTATTTCATTTTACCAATATTCTGCAAGGTCAATTCCAGACCTTGATGATAATAGTCTTTTTAGGAAGGATGGTTTATTTTGGACACAAACCGTTCCATGAACTTACAAAATACTCTGATGACTTTGCAACCTTGGTTTCTCTGTGCTGGATTCCAGTTACCTGGAAGCACCACTACCTCCTTGTTGCCACACCCCAAAATATAAATTAAACAATTTAAAAATGTATATAGAATTTAGAAAAGGGACATTTTCCACATTTGAGACTATTGTTCACAATTGAAACATTCGCGTTTATTTCTGGTTCCGTTTTGTATGCTCTTTACACATGTATCTTTTCTCATTTCTTTCTAATATCCTTTTCACTTTTAAGTCTTTCATTTTTTAGTTATTTGCTAAAGACAGGCTATATTGGTATTTATTTTTAAAGGACTTAGCAATGTAAACTAACTGTTAGATTAAAAAAATATCACAATATTTCCTTGATTTTTTTTCCCTTCATACCAATTTGGGAAGGAACCACTCTCAGCTATGCTCAGGGTTTACTCCTCACTCTGTGTTCAGGAATCATTTCTGGCCAAATACTCTTAGATGCTTAAGTAATGAAACTTCGCTCAGTCATGTACTGTCTCTCTGGTCTATCTTCCAAATACTTACATAATAAAATGCTCTTATAACAAAATGCATCAGTAACATCTGTGAATTATATCACAATTTGAGGGAACATGTAGAATTGCTGTTTTAGAGCTGACCTTAATGTTAATAACAAAAATGTTTACCTATTGGTAATCAATAATTGTAAATAATGTAAGTCATTTGCATTTTAATTATTATGATACAATATTTAGTATTTTACAAGCTGATACTTGTATCAGTATAAATAAATAATTGCTGTATACATCAGCACATTATTTACTATACACCTCAGATCATGAAATGTATAGAAAAAAAAGAAATTAACATGCTGTAAGAATCTCTATTCATGCCAGGGAGACAGATTTACATGTGTGAGGCATGGGTTCAATCCTAAATATTTCATTGTTCCCAGTATTAACAGGTGTGATTTCTGACCACAGAGAACAGAGCCTGGAGAAGTCATAGATCACACATCAAAGGATGATGTGTGTAGTGAGTTATTTAAAATAGAGGAAAGGAGAGAGAAAGGCCCAGCTCCACAAGAAGCTGATGGTTGTCAACTCTTCCCAGGTAGTTCTTATAGAGTATGAAAACTAGGGGCCTTTTTGCAGTGGGAGAAGGCAGATTTCCCTTTCGGCTTGAAAGCACAGCATTCAAAAACCTAACCTGACACCTTCCTACAGAAAAGGTCCATGATGTAATCATTTAAGACTGCCAAGCCACCAAATTTGTTCCAAGATCCTAAATGTCAAAATTTTATAATAGTGTTAGTCCCAGTAGATGCCCCCAAAATGTGATGGAAACGTTTCTTTCTTTTTTTAAAATAATATTTTATTTAAACACCTTGATTACAAACATGATTGTGGTTGGGTTTCTGTCATGTAAAGAACACCACCCATCACCAGTGCAACATTCCTGTTACCAAAGTCCCAACTCTCCCTCCGCCCCACCCCACCACTGCCTGTACTCTAGGCAGGTTTTCTATTTCCCTCATACGTTCTCATTGTTAGGATAGTTCTCAATGTAGTTATTTCTCTAACTAAACTCATCAATCTTTGTGGTGAGCTTCATGAGGTGAGCTGGAACTTCCAGCCCTCCTCTCTTGTGTCTCTGAAAATTATTGCAAGAATATCTTTCATTTTTCTTAAAACCCATAGATGAGTGAGACCATTCTGTGTCTTTCTCTCTCTGACTTATTTCATTCAGCATAATATATTCCATGTACATCCATGTATAGGAAAATTTCATTACTATCTCTCCTGACAGTTGCATAATATTCCATTGTGTATATGTACCACAGTTTCGGGGCCTGGGAGATAGTATGGAGGTAAGGCGTTTGCCTTTCATGCAAAAGGTCATCGTTTCGAATCCCCGTGTCCCATATGGTCCCCCGTGCCTGCCAGGAGCAATTTCTGAGCATGGAGCCAGGAGTAACCCCTGAGCACTACCGGGTGTGACCCAAAAACCAAAAAAAAAATGTACCACAGTTTCTTTAGCCATTCATCTGTTTAAGGGCATCTTAGTTGTTTGCAGAATCTTGCTATGGTAAGTAGTCCTGCAATGAATATAGGTGTAAGGATGGGAAAGTTTCATAGAAGCAAGCCAAGCTCAGTGATCCTAAACAATAACCCAGAAAGCTGACCTAGCACCAATCACAGCCCAGTAAATCCTAGGACATTGACTTTAATAACACTATTTAGATATGTAGCAATTATTATACTTTGAGTCCTATTAATCCATGTATTGATAATTCCATTTCCCTTTATTTTGAAACAAAAACTATGAAATAATTGTGTTTGTGCCTGACAGAAAGCTAGCTTATGGAGTAGGCAATTGGGAATATTGATTAAAGGAAAGTCACGCACAAATTATAGTTCTATAATATTTTTCACTATGTAATAGATGGCATAGTTATGAGCCATACTCAGTGGCGATTAGATGTAAAATTTCTTTATTTATCTAATCAGAGGGAATCCCAGGAATTTTGTTTGTTGTTCAATACAATGCACTCCTGTATAAGTAAATGCCCAGATTTTTGTGATTTTATGGAAACTATTCAAGATACTCGCTTAGAGAACACTCACAGTACTGTAGATAATAGTTACATCTCTTAATAACAGATGTATTCAGATATAACAGATACATCAACAGATGTATCAATCTCAGATACACTCAATAACATACACTCAAAATCTCTGTGCTTAATATGGACATTTCATGAAAACTTCATACATACCAGCTACAGAGGATAGTAAAGGGGTGTTCTTTGCTCCATTTACATAGATTTATCAAATACCTATATTAATTGTGAATAGGGTTGATATTCAATTCAATATTAAATTAAATTAAAAATTTATTCCAAACTGAGAGGTTGGCTATTCATTATGGCAAGAATTTTACCACTCCCTTATGAATTTATATTTGCATTTTTGTGAGGGAATAGGTGGTATAGAGGACACTCAGGGACCATTCCCAGTGATTCTTACACCATGGTTCAACATTCTCAGAACCTATGATTCTAGGCTCTACCAGACATAGCGGTGCTCAGAGCTTCTCTGCTAGTACTGGGTAGAGGGAAAGAATATGAGGCTAAAGATTGAATCTCCATGCTCTCTCACTGCTATACACCCTGGTCTCATGTTTTGAAACAAAATCTTTATTGAGGTCCCTATAGTTTATAATAATATAGCAATTTCTTTCAATAATAACCTGAATTGTCTCAATTGGCCATATACAAGGAAAGTGCTGCAATTACTGAACTATCACTCCGATTTTAGGATGTACAAATTAAAATTCAGCATCTGTCAGTACTGAGCCATGAATGTCACTAAAGCCCTAATTTGTTAGTCTCTCTTCCCATCATTTACCAACAAATGAAGGTAAATTTTAGAACCATATAAATTGGCACTTGAACCTGTCTACCTCTACTTAAATGAACCACTCAGGGGACTTGATGTCATTTTACATTTCTTACGAGGTCTTTAATATGTGGATCAGGTAACCAGATAACCTTTATGATTCATAAATGTAATATAATAAACATGAAAGGAGAGTGAGGAGAGAGTTGGCCATCGACAGTAGCAAATCCTTCCTGATCACTATTTAGAAAAAGTCAGCCTAAGAAAACACAGAGATGCCCTAAATGACTTGAAGATTAAGATGCTTGGAGCCAAAGTCTTATCATTTATTTACAAAAGTGATTTAATCAACTGTGCAATGGAAGAATCCCAAAAGATCTACTTAGAGTAAACAATAGTATGATGTCTGGTTCTTCCAGACATTTGCCTTTTTGAAGAATTAAGTAAGAAGTATAAATATTATGTATATTATTCTCTAACTGCTTTTTCTTCTTTCTCAGTAGAAGGAGGAAATCTACTTGACTTGGTATGTCAAAGAGCAAAATTATCCCCGAACTTGGTACCTTGTCTTCTCAAACAATGGAGACAGTTTTTCTTCTTTTGTAAATGACTGTCAATTCGTTCTTCTATATTCAGTAATTCTCACTTGAACTTTATGGATAAGCTAGTCTTAATATTAATTCTATCATATGAGAAAAACCTGAGGATGATATGGGAAGTAGAGATAAAATAGTTTTGTTATCCTTCTCCTAAAGGATACTTTTTCTAAAGCATAAATAATGAAAATGAAGTGTATTCATTCTATCAGAGATCAAGGAATTAAGTAAATAGCTACAGCAAAAAGTGAATTAACAATAGCCCATTTCTCAGCCTCTAGTTTTCTTTCCTATGCCAGAAGTCCACTTTTACACACAGATCAGTTCAAAATTATTTCAAGTTACAACCAGAACTATACATTTCACAGTGTATAGTCTAGACGGAAAATAATTGTGTGCTTAGCCCCTGAATTACCATTTCAATTACAATGCAAATGAGTAGTTTGAATGCAATTTTATTGCATGCAATGCATTACCTTTCTTTGCCTATTGCATTGTTATACTACCCCTTCTCTGTTTACATTCTTCTGCATGCAGGACTGAATCTTTGCAATTATAGCAAGTAAAATTTGTGATTTGTCTCAAAGAAGTTCTTTGAGCATTCTGCTTCTCTCTGCTACACCTTCAATGATATCATTATTTCTCATTTTAACATATATTTTTCATCATCTATATGCTATTGCAAAGCTAATGTATTTGGAAGGATTAAAGAGACCTCATGGTTGTTTCATAGTTAGACATGTCAAAGTTTTCACACTTCTGATTTCTACATTGCCTGTCATTGGGTGGGGTGAATATGTATTTCCTGCAAGATATGTATTTTATGCTATATTTAATTTTCCAGCTGTCACATTCAATAATTTCTCCCCCCTATGAAGAATCTGAGGTACTATCTAAAAACTTAGCAATTGAGTGCTGAAGGATAAGGATATTTCTAATCCTTCCTATTTTGCCATTAATTTTGACATTTAAAGGCACCTGTTAATTCTTAATCTTGTGAAATATTTTTATTTATTATTTATTGATACCTATGTAACTTTATATTTAACCCCAAATTTAAAATATAAAAGTAATAGAGGGGTATGTAGGCTTTTGTTACCCTAAAGGGGTCCTCCAAACTGCCTCAGTTAACTGTTGGTAAGCTAGAAGATGAATTAAAATTAAAAATGTAACAACATATTTTACTTGTCCTCTCTGGACTTTTGTTCTTCTCCCTTCCTTTATGTTTGATTGGTTTGTTTTTTGGGGGGGCTACACCCAGCTGTGTTCCAAGATCTTGTGCTTAGAGATAATTCTTGATGGTTCTTGGGGAATCATAATAATTTCTGGGGATCAAACCTGGGCACAAACACCATAACTTCTGTTTTATCTCCCTTATCCCCAAAAATGATTTTTGAAGTTTTCATGTATTGAATACTTTAATAAGGCAATAAAATAAAGTTAGGTATTTTCTATGATGATGATAAGAGACAAAAATAATGGTATGTTAATTACAATATAAGAGTCAGGCTACAGTTATGATCTTGCATATGTAAGAACATTTATTAATTAATAATCCTAAATACAAAGAGCTTTGCTTAAAGGATCTTAGAAAAAGTAGAAAATTCAATTTTAACTGTCAATTAATGACACTGTTGAAGTATAAATATACTCCAAGATCCCATTTTCCATCATTCATTGAACCATTGTCTGTCCCCACCCTTACGTCATTCCATCACGATCAAATCTATTTCTGCCAAAAAAATAATTCTGACATTAACATTATTAGTTAACATTAACATTACTATAACAGGTAGCTTCTTTTATTTTTCACACTGATCATGATTGTTGTGTGGTGTCTAATCTAAAACAATTCTGCTTTTTTTATTTTGATACAATAAGAAGTTACTTAATATGTACTTGTTTTTATTGATCATGTGAAAATAACACCGTTTCTCACCTCACTAATCTAGGAAACTTAATCAATTATTCATATTTATCGAGTATTTTTAAACTACTGCCTAAAATGTTTACACTAAGAGATAATGGTATGTGTGGTGTGGATGATAGTGCCTTAAGTATGACCTTACCTGTGCTGCTATGTTGACCTCTGAATGAGCTCAGGTAGTGGCTCTTTGCTTTTCCCACAAAACCGTTGTTAATATATGTATCTCCAACCCACTGCTCTGAATAATTTTATCCTTTTCAAGGAAACCCATCAATATGCTTTAGAAGCACTCCATCATTATCCTCTCTACTACTGGTGAATAGTCAGTAGGAATATATTTCAGGCTTCTAGAGCTATATCCATTTCCCTCTTTCCTCTCAAATTGTCTCTTGCCGTTAGATAGAAGGACATAAGCTAGCTAAGTGCTCAGCTTACATGTACGCAATCAAAAAGGAAATTTTACCCAACTCTTGATTATCCAGGCTAAGTAGGAAGGATTTCAGTGGCATAGAAAGTAGAGTCAGAGATTATTGAAAAAATATGATAATTATATGCAATGTATGCCAAGTGACATTTGTGTGTATTTTAGGCACATGATTTCTATAGTAGCTATGATTTAAAAATACATTTTCTATCTTTAGTTCTCTTATGTAATAATTTGAAGAACTGCACTGGAATAAACTGCACTTGAATAAATGCATATGGACAGAGAAGATAAGAATACTTTTGAATTCACAAGTGATATTTTATCAGTAAAGAGGATGTGATGCCATTCAATGGCCATGAACTTCAAACCACTTGATTAAAAAATAAGTAATACTCTAATTGACCTGTGCTATTATATGAAATACAATCCACTGTACCCTTGAATTATTTATGAAATACTCACCGTGGACCTATTACTAAGATTAGAATTGGGCAAAACAGAGATCAATGTAAAGCAATCCTTGTTCTCACCATACCCATAACATTACAGAATAAAGTACTCTATGCTGTAATTGTTGTTTTTCATGTAGCATATAAGAATCAGGAAAAAATCAGAGAAATAATAGCCAATAGTACAAGTATAGACATGATTTCTGTCTCAAAAAAACTCACTGTGTGATACTAGATGCATTATTTAATTTAGAGAGAAACTGATGAGAGAAATATACCAAACAGGCAAAGATAAAATGGATTCAATTTCAAACAAAGTAAATGCCATGATAAGAAATGAGAACTTAGCCTCTAGGAAATAAGGAGCTCACCAAGAATGAAAACTATAATGTACAGATCATTGGTTCTCAAAAGTGTATGGAGGACAATGGTTCTTCTCAGGGGTCATTTGATAACTTCTATAACATTTCTGATGGTCACAACTGAACAAATGCTGCTAGACAATGGCCAATGGTATGGGGTGCTCACAACTCCATAGGCCAGTCCCCATAAAATCACCTAGCTCAGGATATCAGGAGCATGCTTTTGAATCTCATATATAACCTATATAACTTTTTATATAACTTAGGGGTCACTTTTAGAGCCAAGTCTGGTAACTATGTGCAAAAGACTTTTGTTGTACTGAACTAAGCAATGGAAATCATAACTAAAGAAACTAAAATTACCTAAAGAAGATACAATAACATACAAAATCATACAAATCTGTCAACTTCTTAATAATCTAAGTAATTATCTATGCAAATAAGCAATACTCTATAATCATTTAATGTATAAATATGTGAGAACTCTGCCAATTTTTATCTACAAATCATTTTGTATTATATTCATATAAAATTAATTCATAATGCTTAGTTTCCTTAGTCTCTTATAGATATGCATTTTTCTTCTAATTAGTTCAATTAATTAATTAATAACCAATTAATTATGTTGGGATTGAAAATTGATTAAGGCCATTTACACATAGTGTAGATACTCAGGGATTGTTTTTTCTTGGCGCAACATAGTACTTCCCTGTGCATACAAACTGCAATTTCTTGATACATTCATCCATAAATGGACATATGGATTATTTGTAGTAATTGGCTACTGTATTAAGTGTGGAACTGAGTACATGTGTACTTATATCTTTTTAATTACTATTTTATGATTTAGTATAGAATAAAAGAAGCAGTATTGTTGGGACATATAGTAATTCTATTCTAATCTTATTTAATTAACACCATCTCATTTTCCATAGAGGCTTTTTATATAGGTACTCTCTCCTACTTGATAGGAAAGTCATCTGATTCAGCCTTTACAGAAATAATTTTCTTGATCAATATGCATGTATTTTTAGATGGGGAATTCATTATAGTACACAGTTTACTTTTATTTTATCTAGTCAAATTGAAAAATTAATATAGTTCTAGTGATGTCTTATTACTTTTCATTAATGCTACAGTTGCATTCTTCTCATGGAAACTGAGTTGACTTGTTGAGAGCAGAGAGTATAATTCCAACAATATGACAAAGATCAATAAGGTTTAACATGTTTTTTGATTTTTTTCATCTTGATGAACAGTTTAACAGTATACCAACTGAATAGGATATATTTAAACATCAATAATCATACACCAAGTATGATAATGTTCTGTCCCTATACCATAGGACAGAGGTATTAGGTACATATGGTAAATATATACATCTTACACAATTCTACTAGATTTGAAATAATTCACAGTATTGAAATAACCTGGGATACTTTCTCCAACATTAACACAAGTGTGTTGTCATCTTACAGATCATTTATATATACATCATTGCTACAGCTATACTATTTTATTTCAAACAATGGCTCCTTCTTTGAACAACATTTCATTCAAAAATGAGGAGAGAGTTTGCCTCCTAGTCATCTAATTTAGAATCAAATAGTTTGAGCTGAGAGTTAACTTGCAGTATGTCTCCTGGGTAACAGATGCATCTGTGGCATTCAGGGGCAACTCCCATTCATATATCTGTCTCTTCAGTTTAGAAGATATATTCTACTTGTGTTTCCATTGAATGATGGCCACTTAGATTATTGCTTCATGCTACATGATATTGCCATCTCCTAGCAGTAAATAACTTAAGCTGTCTTCTTCAGTGTTGTATTTCAGTGTTATGTTTACCCTCCATACTCTCGATGATGTTACTTTTGCTTCTAACACAATGGTCCTTGAGTTAGGAGAGTTTCAATTGTTTACAAATACTAGTAATGCCACAGAAGAATTTGGTAGTAATGTGAATAATGAGTGATAAAACAAAAATACCTTCAATTTTCTGACCATAATAAATTCTGTTTACGATTCTTTGTGAGGATTTTAATTGACCTTTGTATAATTAAAATAAGAAATAGATGCTTCTTAGTTTTCTTAATGATGAACTTTCAAATGATTAGGACACATTTGGCTCCCAGAGTTTGGCTTTTTATTTCAGTAATGAATCTCATATCTAAGGTTTTTAGTTAATAAAGTTTTCACTTGCTTTCCACAGGTTAAGATACAAACAATATATTTCAAAGAAACCCCACTGATTTCCCATTCATTAATTGTGAATTAACTTTGTTAGGCATTCTGAATAGAGTTGTCTATACTGTGCCAAATGTTTGTTCAATGAAGATATTATCCAGTATCATTTTAATTGATGTATGCTAATGAATTTCTATTTTGAAGATAACACATTAAATATTATTCAGCCATAGGACTTATATACATATGCTTGATTACTTTTTATTTTATAATTAAAACTCAGCATTTTGTTCCAAGTGAGGACATGCTTCTCATTAAATTTTATTTCAGAAATTTGTTTTACAAAGAATTTAAATTTAGTGTAGTAATGTTGACAACTACTTAAAAATAAGCAGAATGAAAAACATTGGATTATCTCATTGTTTTCAGGGTAAGTTCCAACATTCCATGGGTTATTAGTGTATTAATAATACACTCAATACAGTATTTATTTTGTTTTTTTTGGGGGGTCACATCGGCAGTGCACAGGGGTTACTCCTGGCTCCATGCTCAAAAATCACTCCTGACAGGCTTGGGGGACCATATGGGATATTGGGATTTGAACTAATGACCTTCTTCTTGAAAGGCAAACACCTTATCTCCATGCCATCTCTCCAGCCCCACAACACAGTAATTTTTGGAGTTAATTGGAAACACTCAAAAAACCATTAATCATAATTAATAAATTCATCTAATTGCATTATATACAATATGATTGATTTCCTACTTATATAAAGATTTTGCCAATTTTCTATCTACAAATTATTTTGTATGATTATCTTTATACAAAATTGATTTATAATGCTTAGTTTCCTAAGTCTTTATAGATATGTATTTTTCTTTGAATTAATCATTTTCTTTGAGTTACTATTTATACATATATCTCACATTTATACTCAGTGCCAATTTGTTTGATTTAAAATTAAACTAGAAAAATAAAAATAAATTTAAAATAGCTTAATTAGATTATAGGCATCTCAATCAATGTCAATGACTTAACTTTTTGCATTAAAATAAAAAAATAAGATTCTTTTCAATAAAACCGAACTTCAAAATTAGTAAAATAAAGATAAAAATACAACTATCATATATAATCATATGTTTCAAGCTTCAGGTGATTTCTGTAATTTTACAGGTGTGGAATTTAGCTTGACATTGGCCAATGTCTTCTTCAGAACCACAGGATGGAGTAAGATGGAGAGTTGAAAGGCTGGAGTGTTTGCCTTGTGTGTTCTAACACTTACTTACTTATCTGGCACTGTATGGCACTGTATGGTTCCTGTGTATTACTAGATTTCCCTCTAATACGCCCCTATTTGCCGGCGTATAAGAAGACTGGTCATATAAGACGACCCCCTAATTTTACAGTTAAAACATAGATTTAGGCCTATATTCGCTTTATAAGACAGAACGTTCCTGTGCTGCTACTGTATGTACCACAGTGAGCCAATCACAACAAGCAAATGTTCAAAGGTTATACTGTAATAAACTGCCTCTCTGACTCTGGCCCATTTGAGCAGGCTTTTGACAGTGTAGATTCATGTACAGAACATTGTCTAATTTGCATGCATCAAAACCCTGCTTGGTTTGGTCGAGTTTAGAGAGGCGGTCTGAGCAACCTTGCAGTGATTGGTGCAGGATCGACTTAGAAAATTCGTTTTGTGGCAGTGTCCAGATGATTTTCGTTTAGCGGCATATCCAGACGTTTTCTGGGATGTACTTGGTGTATAAGACGACTCCCGGTTTTCGGTTGACTTTTTTCATTTCAAAAGTCGTCTTATACTCCAGCAAATATGGTAAATTAGGAGAAACCTCTGAGCACGGCTGGGTACATAGTGTCTGATATCACTATTCCACCCAAATTGCAAGATATTTTAAAACTACCAGATTCAAAACTGCCTGCATTTCAATAGGGTCCTAAACCATTTGAATTTGGGCAAGATTTACAGTAATTTTCTTCCAGACCTATAGAACTAAGGAATTATTTGTTTGTAAACTGCTTCTGCCTCCTGTATCCTGTGGTTTATATTTGTGAAGAATGGAATCTTGAAAGGAATAGATCTTCTTTGGACTATACATATCATATAACCTTACATACCTTATATTAGAGTCTTATTTCTTCATCAGAAGATTAGATTTTGCACATCAAAGATAATAAAGGGAATTGAGCTAAAGTTATGGCAATAATGAGGGAATGCTTTTAAAAAGAAAGCGTCACTCACTGGACTGGAGAGATAGCAAATAAGTAGAGCATTTAAACCTTGCATGTGACCACATTGAGTTCAATAATGGAACTCCATTCTGTGCCCCAACACCATCAAGAGTGGCAAGCTTAAGCAGAAAGCCAAATGTAAGTCCTGAGGATTACTGTGCATAAATACCAAAAGCAATTATATCAAATAAAATATTACTTTTCTATATGTTTCTATTTTGTTTTTGAAGGCATGATCCTAAAACAGAGCTTCTAACTAGGGATGTTAAATAACAGTGAAATGTCTATGAAAATAGAAAAATGGGCATAAAAGAAATTGGACCGAGGAGAAGCATGACACATTGTTTCTGTCAGAAGAATGGAAGAGAATTTTTCAAAATGAACAGCAATGGAATTAGAGAAACCATCCAATGATGTAGAGCAGATCACAAATTCTTCATACCATTTTTCCCTCCTAAATCATATAAACTGCAGCTCTTGTATAAAATGCCTTTAGATTAGAAACTTACTGATTTCTGGATGAAAGGTACTCTGTCTATATAACAAAAAGCAGTTGTTATTTATAATGATTTTAAGCAGTAAATAGGATCTTGCATTTTTGAATATCTTAAGACCTACTTACCCTCAATTGATGTAAGACTGCATGTCATGCTGAAAAATATGACAACATAATGTTTATAATAATGGCCAAATAGACTGCAATTTATTTTATGACGGAAATATTTCTTATAGTACACTGAAGTAGCCAAGAACACTACTTCTTAAATAACTTTTGGGGGTTTTGTTGGTCCACAGCATGCTCAATAGTCCTTCTGGCTCTGTGCTTAAGAATAATTCCTGGCCATGCGCAGGGGGCTAGAAGGACTCTACAGAATTGAATACCAGTCAGCCATATGCAAAGCAAACACCCTACCTTACTTTTTATTACTCCTAGAAGTTCTGGACATCATCTGAAATGGATTGTGTTTGAGTCTGTGTTTTCTGTGCAAGAATAATGAAATCCTGGAAGGGTACTTATTTACATATTGACCATGAATATGAATGTTAATATTAAAGCATGTATAAGGTGACGCTGGCTTAAGGTGGTAAACATAGAATTCAAAGAGAAGTTTGGGTATTGCTTTTGAACAGTTAAAAACTGCATCCACATGCCATGATCTTCCTTCTGTCTCTTCTTTTTTTAAAATGGCAGTATACGAATATCTGCTGACATCTATAGATAGAACTTGGGATAATTGAATATTCTGCTTCAACCTCACCCTCATTTCTTTAAAACTAAAGAAATAACAAAAACTACATTTGGAATTCCATGAAAAGAAGTATTAGGTTTTGAAGGGAAAAAAAATCTCATCTAGAAAAGTTCTTATTTTACTTTTGCACTTTAAAGATGTCATTAGACAAACTGTCAAGAATATTTAGGCCACCCACATAGTGTTAGTCATTTGACAGAGAGCTGAACAAATGTAATCAGTCTGGCCCATCATTAGGATGTTTTGTCTACATGGTGAATCCAAACATCTGTGTGTTGGAACATACGAATGTTGTTACAAAAATATCTAGAGACCAAGAAAAGTGGTACCATTTTGACAAGAGTATTTAAAAAAAAATTGGAAATGTATATTTTCATATTTAGCTAGCACAGTATTTACTTAATTTTATAACCTACAATTTATGTATACTTATTAGTGTTTTAAATAATTTATATATTTCCTCTTTGATAATTCATTTATATAAATTTGATTTAAGTATAGTTTAGTAAGCTGATGATAAGAACTCTCAGTGAAATTTAATCAGATGCTTGAATATTTAAATAGGGACCATCTAAATGATTGAATGAAGGAATATTCTTATCAAGACCATAATTTAATTGAACACAGCTATAGATTAATTTTTATTTTGAAATTCCTGTCATAGGTGGGGTTCATATTTTGTCCTATACAGCTTAATATTTTCAAGGATAATTTTTTTCACAAAGATCATAGAAATGATAATCATCAAACGTATAGTAAACTCTTTCCAAAAGACATGGGTTCTATTCTGTTTTATATAGTCATTAGTTCTTCAAAAATTGATCTTTACTTTCTAAATAAGTAGCATGAAAATAAATAAGAGATAGTTGAATTTCAGAGTGTGTGATTGCTGGAAGAGATGAAATGTTCAAACTTTAATCCTCAGGTTTTCACTTTTTTCCTTGAAAATCAAGCCTGGCTTTTAGCCCATATCACAAACCCAGTGAACATATTGGGCAAATTAGACAATCATTAATAAAGAACATCACAGGCTTCTGTATTAGGGATGGATAACTTCCATTTACCCTTCCAGAAACCTTTTGCCATATGCTTCATGTAATAACTCTCTCCTTCCCATTCCTTCTCCTCATGTATAAGGGAACATTATCACTTGCAAAATGGTAGATTAGTCAGTTGTCTGTGCTAATTAATAGATTCTACTCATAAGATACCCAACTGTCCTGGTTTCTCTATAATAGAGCAGTTTCCTGGGATAACAGCACTTCACTGAAAAATCTGGGAGCCAAGCCAACAAGGAAACTATAGTATAAGTCTAGAATCAGCTCAATTTCTGAATATTTTTGGCGGGTAGGTGCCAATTTACCTTATATTATTAAGTTGGGTAATAGTGCATTTTTATTGTTGCTGTTTTACCTTATGCTATTACGTTTTTTATGTGCTTGTGATAGAAGGATTTTAATTTTGTGATTAGGCCACTCCCATTCAGACTATTAATTAATATTGCAGGTTTCTTTTATAAAATACTTTATTTTATATTTACAAAATTATTGATTCTTTTCTTTAAACAAAGGGCCCCTTAAAAACTGGAAAATAAGGGACAAAGTGAAAGAATAGGGTGGTTAAGGTGCTGTTCTTGCATAAGGTTGACTTGGTTGGACCTCTGGCACCAGGAATGATCCCTGAAGTATGGATAGAAATAACCTCTAAGCAAAGAGCTCAGAGTGAGCCTTGAACATGTTGATGTGTGACACCCTCCAAAAATCTGTAATACAAAATTAAAAAATACATTATTCATATTATGCTGGTAACTGATACCATTTCTCAGGTTTTCATCAAAACCCGGGGACTTTCTCTAAGAAAACAAAATATCGGGGCCAAGTAATAGCACAGCAGTAGGTCAATTGGCTTGCACTCAGCAGATCCAGGAAGGACCTGGGTTTGATCCCCGACATCCCTTATGATCCCAGGAGCATGCCAGGAGTGATTTCTGAGCGCAGAGCAAGGAGTAACCCTGAGCACTGTCATGTGCAGTCCCCACCCCCCCAAAAAAAAGAGAAACCCAAAATGTCCTCTTTCATTCTATACATGAAGTTTTCAAGTCTTCACCTTTTCCTTCTTTTGGTGGGGGGCACTGTGGTTGGCATTCCTGGTAATATGAGAATTCTGGTATAGTTTCACTCATATAATGATCCAACACATCACATTCACCACCAGTGTCTGCTTCCATCTATCAATTACGAAATAGTATATCATCCCCTGTAGTTTAGATTGACTCTAATACTTCATCTCAAAACTCTTGAACAGAATAAAGGAGAATACAAAAGATTCAATGTAGGCGTTGCCTGCTGCATGCACAGACCCAATTCTAAATACATGTATTTTATTTCACTGTCTTCTACTATCTTTTTAGTATATTTTAGCTATCTTTTGTTTACATGTTTAGAAGGTTGAGGCACATGGCCCATTGCTATTTGAAAGATAGCAGATTCACAATTTTCAGTTTCACCAGACACAACCTCCTGCAGCAAATGTTCTCAACACAAAAAACTTATGAATAGAACAGCCTTGAATGTGCCTGTAGTTTTATGTGCTGTCTTGTCATGGATTTTAATATTTAAGTGATCTATAATCCCATTTTGTATTTAGCCATTATATGACCATGAAAACTTTATTTTATTTTCAAATTAGTTTCTCCAATTTATCTATACACATTACATTAAATATTAGAAGAAAAATTTAAAAATCTTTTCTGTAAAAATTATTAAAATGGGACATATCTTTGTAGCACAAGCCATTTTAGAAATAGATATTTAAGATAAATAACTCGGGGTTGGAGAGATAGCATTGAGGTAGCGTGTTTGCCTTGTATGTAGAAAGACAGTGGTTCAAATCCCGGCATCCCATATGGTCCCCCAAGCTGCCAGGAGCAACCCCATGAGCACTGCCAGGTGTGACCCAAAAACCAAAAAATAAAAATTAATTAATTAATTAATTAATAAATAACTAAATTTTTCTATTATGTTTTCTTTCGTTTGGTCGGTTGGTTTGAATTTCAGGGCTATTTCATGGTTGTGCACAAAAGAATTTCTCCTACTTCTCATGAGACCATATGGAGGGTTAGATATCAAATCCAGATCTGCCACTTTGCTAGTTGATCTCTTGTCCTCAGACTTTGTTTTAATTCAAGGTATATTGGAATACTCAAGGATTACAAATTATAAGAGTCTAAACTACCCAATATATAGGTTCCTGATAAGCTTTGTTCTTACTGGCTTGTCCTCAAGTCATTTCATCATAGATAAAATGAATGTAGTGAACCTCAAACCTTCTACTATCTTTTTAGTATTTGTAGAGAAGACAGGGAAACCCATTGACCATATTTGTTGTAAATATATTTACAAAATATTATTTTCTCTGCTTTTCTTGATGAGGTTTACAATGATTTAATTATATTTTCAGATTTTTTATTTTAACATGGTTCGTTACTGTTGTAGCTCTTCTAATTAACGATATAAGTCTATTACTAAACCATTGAAAACAAAACAATTAACTTACCAATAACATGGTTAATCAATCAAATAAATAAAAGACTGTCAATAAAAACATTCATTTAATGGTAGATAAAAATTAGTTCTTTTTTTTAATTTTTGGGCCACATCCGGTGATGCTCACGGTTACTCCTGGCTACACTCTCGGAAATCTCTCCTGGCGTGGGAACCATATGGGACACCTGGGATCAAACTACAGTCGTCCCGGGCTAGTGCTGGCAAGTCACAAGCCTTATCGCTTTGTGCCACTGCACCAGCCCCCAAAATGAATTCCTTTATAAAGTCTAGTTTACTTTATTTCAAGGCTCTAGTCTAAGGGTACAACTTCTTTAAAATCCATCCACTTCTGAAGCACTGATATAAACAAGAAGAACCAAATACAATATTTTTATTGTGTGGTTCTTCAAAACTTCCTAGCCAAAAACTGAGATTCCTTTGGTAATTTCTGAATTCAGGTATGTTTTCTTAATTTTTCTTAAAAAAAAAGTAAAGAATCTGAGTCTTTACATTATAAATGTCTATTAATTTAAATAAAACTAGAGGAGTTAAGAACTGTTTTCTCTCCCATTTATTTCCTATGGGGAGTGACTATTTCATCTTTACTCCTCTTCCCTGCAAAGCCCATTTAATAATTTGCTTATTGGCAGATTAAAGCAAATACTGCAGGGAAATATTATTTTTTTAGTCCTCAACTGAGAAATTCTCCATAACAGAGTATAAACACACACAGCTAGTCTTTCTCCCATCTCTTGTCTTTAAAGGGCCAATTATCCTCTCCCTGGAGATGGTATCGTTTCACAGTTTGAATCTAGTGTTCCCTTTGAGAAGACCAAACAACACAGTAGGATTAACAATAGTGAAAATCAAATAAAGATAAATTTTTAAACAAACCATGTATAGTAGCTTCTCTGTTTACTAGAGTCTCACTGGGCACTTTGGCTACCTGTTCTCATGTTAGACCCATTTAATATGCCAATTGGTCTTATTCTGTGCTCTTGCAAATGAAGAATTGAAGGCTAAAAATAAAAATCACAAAGGGAAAATAGTAGGATTTTTTAAACCATAATATTCAGTTCCTTCATTTCTATATATGAAGTAAAAAATACTCTTCTTATTCATGGATTAGTGACCTAATCCATGAATGGTGACCCCATGAGTTTGGTGAAAGAATTTAGGCAAATGGCCACATAACAAACAGAACATTGCTTGACTGATCTATAGTAAAAAAATGCATAAATATTTCTTTGGATTTTTAGAGCTATGTTGAGCTCCTGATATTTTAACACCATTTAATATTTTTTTCTAGTGCAGTGTTTTCCTGATACCTTTAGAAGCAACTCTCAATTGTCATATATTTCTTATAGTTGGTTATTCTAAATCTATATAGGATAATATTAATAGAATAAATGCTTTGCTTAAATGGACTTGAGATACACTTGAATTCATGTGGTCAGACTTAGACAAGAATAGAAATTTGAATTTAAAATTTGTAGTGCTTTACATTTGGTAAGAAAATGTATTATTCCATAAATTTAAGATACCCATGCTAACCAATAACTCTTTGATGTGGTTATTTCTTATACTAGATATCAGTAATTAAAGTTTGTAATACAGATGGCTTACTTAGGAATACATCAATTTATGGTATAGGGTTTTTTTTTGTTGTTGTTATTGTTTTGGGACCACATCCAGTGGTCTCAGAGCTTATTCCTTGCTTTGCACACAGGGTTCATTCTTTGTAGGGCTCCTGTACCATATGTGGTACCCGTCCTAACCTGTGTTGACCTTGTACAAACAAGTGTCCTACACTTTGTATTTTCTTTCTGGAACCCTCAATACCATGTAAAATAGACTTTCTGTTTGATGATTTCCAACTCAGAATATGAGTGCTGAGCCAATGTAAGACAGAATTGACTAAACTAAAAACAAATTATTTTTCTAGAATGGATTTATTAGGACATAAATTCGCTATAAATTGAGAAGCTCTATATAGAGTTCTATATTATATAAAATATGTGCATGGGTTACACTCTGAATTGATCTTTTTTTATTTGTTTTACTTTATTTTAATTTCAGAATTAGGCAATTTGTACAGGAAAAGGATATTGGTCTTGTTAAATATTAGAGAATAAAAACGCAAAATCATAGAACTAGATTGCACAAAGCTTTATCTGAAAAATATAAAATCCCATGTAGCTGATATTAGTCAATAACTTTTCAATGAAAAATACATGGGAATCATAGACTATTATCTATTTAACTAACTTAATATTATATTCCAAATAGCACTGGAGAGTACATATACAATGGTTAAAAATCTTTTTTATTCGATTTTATTTTTCCTATCTTATTGATTTATTCCCAAGGTCCTCATTTGACCAATTTTGGTTTCTTACAAATACTTGTGGAACAACCTCACACATCTATAGTTGTGTAGGATTCAATAAACCTGCCCCACCCCCATTCCAATGTCACTCCAGCTCCACAATGATGTTCTGTCTCTCCCTCTAACGTAATATCTTTTACTAGAAATTAGACCAGACCTAATCTGTGAAAATCATTTTAATGTTTAAAACTAGATGGTAGGACCAGAGAAAAAGTACAATTGTGGAATTGAATGCCTTGCAAGTAGTTGACCCAAGTTTCATCTCTAGCACCATATATGATACCTCAAGTTTCATCAGGAATAAATTTCTAAGCTCAAAACCAGGAGTAATTTCTATGCACTTGAGTATGTGTGTGTACAGATTTATACAAATATTTGGTTTTATTGCTAATACTTTATTAGCAATAATAAAAATTTTTATTTTGACCAAAGTGGATGACAAATCATAGTATGTATTTCAGATACATAGTGACAATGAATCCCTTTCTCCAACCCTGTTCCCAGCACACATTCCATATTGCCCCTCCTTTGCCTCCAGGCGGCTAGTATAAGTGGCTCCCACTGTGTCTAGCCTGTTGTAGATTGGGTATTGATTCTGTTGTAGTTGGCTTTGGATTTGGTGTTCAAGTCTGATCATTTTTTTTTATTTCCATTATGCCCCCTCAATTTGTGAGGCAGAACAAGATGGTTTAAGTTATGTGGTTCTGTAAGAAAAGTTCTGTTTTTTGCTTGTTTGAATTTTTGCCCCCACTTTTTTCTTTTTTCTTTCTTTTTTTATTTCTTCCTTCTTTTTATTTTCCTTTGGTTTCAGAATATAGAACATCTGATAACAAATTATTATAAATATTGATAAATTATTGAAATCCTACTGAATATAGAGGCTCAACTTTTCATGAAATCACAAGCAAATTAGCATGTACTCAAGGTTTTTCTAAGGATAGAAATATCCAACTATTTGTATAGAATATTATTTGTAAAAAGAATAAGAAAGTGACAATTTCCTATCTATGAAACTGATGCAGTTCCTATTAATTCCTTTCAGTGAAGCAGGAAAAGGTGATTAACCAAGTAAAACAATTGACAATCTCCCTATCTAGCTGTCTTGAGCTGAGCAAATTACTTAAAATTCAACTCTATATTTTATGTGGATAAATGTCTAATAAAGCACTGTCTATTACATCTCAAATTAATTCTTTACTATTCTCAGATTTTTACTGTTCCCAGGAATCTTGTCATGAAATATAAGTTAATCTTCGTTACATGTAGTATAGATGTAATATATGCTTGCCTTTCTTTTCAACTTGTTGAAAATGTACAGTTTTTATCATTAATATCACTTAATTGAATCCTCCATGAAATGTATATCTTGTTAATGTAATTTAGATTACAAGCCCAGTTAGTCATTAAGGATTTTAAAGCTTTTTATTATATTCTTGTACATTATTCTTTTCTTATTTCATACCCCTGAGAAAGTCAGTCAATGTTCCCCCAAAGAAGAAAACAGCATAAAGTATTTGATCCACCTACCCAGGTTTTCACTCTTTCTTCTCACCTGCGATGAATTGTATGCTTCTATCCATATTTGATCAACTTTTGATCTTGATTTGCCTCTTGAATATCTTGAATAGAGTCTTGGAAACACACTTAGCACTAATTACAAATCTATGCAAGAAAATTCTTCTCTCAATTCTAATACTGAAGACTAATGATAATGACTCTAGACCGTGATTTTTATCCTTTCTTCAAATATGAAATGTAAATCATAAAATGAATCTTTAATCATTGAATAATTTCACCTTTTGATCATCTCATTATATCCATACTCAATTTGGCATCTACCATCTTTTGGACACATCAAAATTTAACCTCCATCTTATATGTTTGAGTGAGAACATTTTATTGGTAATTAATTTATTAGTCTTTTTTAAATTGTCAGTCTTCACAAACATAGCAATATGAAATGCAAACCTGAATATTTGGAGAATTTGCAATTAAATAGAGGTGATTAATAAATTGCCCAAATAGTTTAGTAAATAAAAAATGAATTATACTCCAAAAGGGAAATGCCAAGAATTAGAGAATACAAACTGCATCTCCTTTGTGTGTGTGTGTGTGTGCGTATTTCTCACTTACTCTGTCTTATTGTTCCTCCCTCCCTCTTGCATCTAGTTACAGTATTGACATCCAAGAATCATATGTGTCCTTAATAAGACTGAGCCAGAATTTTTGCATGTCCTTAGTTACAAAATAAGCCAACTTCATCTCTTGTTTAGGTGCTACTCCTAACCATATGTCCTTGTATCAGTCCTGAGAACAGAATTCACCTCTAGATATCTTGATAGAGTAATTTAGGCAAAGACAGTTATTGCTAAATCAATAATTTTCCATCTTAAGAAAGACAATGACTTTTGACCCTGTAGAGCTATGAACGAGTATTATTTAGTTCCAGCAATGTCTTCTCCTTAAATCCCCGATGGGGATCCTGCTGACTTTGGAAATTTGGACAACAGGAGGTAGGGTTTATGAGACACGCCATCTGGTTTTGAAGAGCCAGATGCTTGAAATATTTCCATGCCTCTTAAGACACGGTTGCTAATGCTACAGCTCGGGATTGCTGCCAGCCACATGTGGCTATGCATAAAGTAGGACTGTGGGGGTATGCTCCAAAGGATTGTCAATTTTCTATGAAATATTGGAGTTCTAAGAACACTAAAAAAATATCCAGCCTAAACAATCAAGTACAGAACATCACTGTATCTGCAGGGCTCGTTGTACTCAAGTTCTGTTCATGCATTATATCAGACCAGTCTCACAACTTAAAAGATAGGATTTGACATTATTTTGTAACTGAAATATAAACACTAAGGCTCGTGAGGTAAAGTAATTTTACATAAATGCAAAGTTAGGAAGGCAAGACTAACAAGTCTAACCCAAGATCCAGAGTGTGTCTTACAGTGCAGAAAAAAGAGATGACACTTTCAAAAAAACATTAGAGCCATATTAAAAAATTATGAATAACTATTATTTCAAAATATAAAAGAATACTTTCTTCTGAGGTTAATTAATTACTCCCTGTATACTGTTAAGAAAGAATAGGCTTCTACTCTAAAGTATTAGCTATTCCAACACTTTTATATGAACATAGAAAGGAGTTTCTACTTTATTTATCTCAGCTTATTTAGTGTAACTCCAGATGCAAAGTAGTATTTAATATATCCAATATCAAACTTATGACTGGATGAATTTTGTTCAAATAGTTGCTAATTACTGCAATATATCTATTTAAGGTTTCATAGACAACACTATTAATTAAGGTGATAAAGTCTAATACTGCAAATTAAAATTTATTTCTTCTTGTATAAGAATAGCAAGTTAAAATAAAGCAATGCTCACTTCATAATATGGACTTTCATTAATATATTTTAATGGTTTTAAAATTAATTAATTTTTCTTGTTTAAGAGTAACAGGAGAAGGAAGCAATGATCACTTCATAATGTTGACTCCCATTATGTATATATTAATGGTTGCTTAATTTATATCCAAATATGCTTGGACTCTAGGTACTTAAAGGAAATATAATATGAAACTAATCATTAAATAGATCTAAGATTTAAGGAAAGAAAGCAAAAAACTCCATGCCAAATTTGGCATTCCTTGAGTGGGAATACACATAGCACTTGGAGCCAGTGGGATGAAAAGAGTGTGGAATGGGAAAGTTACGGAAGCTTCTAAAGAAAGGGATATTCAATTAAAAGAGGTTGGCAGATTAGGAGGACAGTTGTGCATCAAAATTCCAGTTTTACAAAAGATGTGTTTGTGTATTTGGAATGCTTTGTCAAATTGAGTACTAGCTGAAGATGAACTCAAGTTATTGGTGAACAATAGGATGTTGGTAAGAACTGATTAGACAGAGGAATAAGAAAGAAGATTGTGTGGGGCATTGTATATCAAGGGGCTTTTAACATTACACTGTGACAATGAAGAGTGGGGAAAGGTTGTATACAGGGAGGGATGGGTTCTACTTTATTTGTCTGGAGGATGTTCTTTGGTAGTAGGTGATCTTAGATGGAGAAGAGGTGAAGAGAATCCAGGATAAAGCAGTGGATAATGACTAAGCAGAATATAATATTGTAAGGAAAAATGATGGTGGCTACAGGACACATCAAAGCAGTGGAGGCTAAAATAGCTGTTACTATTTTATGAGTTAGATTAGAATATTTTACAGATAAGAGTATTGGGGAATAAAGTAGTGGAAATATTTCAAAAGATTATTGTTTCTGGCAGGAACATACATTTAGAGGTTGGCAATTGTTTCAAAGCAAAAGTGGAGAAGTTGAGAGAAAATTATTAATTCTTTTGTGAAAATGTTTTTTAATTTTTATTAAAAGAAAGTCTTTAGAGAAAATTTGAAAACAGTATAGTGAACAATGAAAATAATTTTATGGTGCCAAACCCGGTCAATTAGAAACTCATCAACTTAAGTGTATATACAGTATAGAAAAATCCTGCTACATTATGAATCAGCTTCGTTCAAAATAGTCAATAATAAAATTCACATTATATTTACAACATGCACTGGGAAAGGATAAGAAAGTTTGTGGACATTTTCAAATAATTTTTTTCACATATGATTTAAGCATATGAGTGATTGCTTGATCTAGAACTACATTATTTCTTGGCTCTTATCTCATAAAATTTGTAACTGTTAAACCAATTTTTAAAATATAATTGTCTTTTACTTATTTGGATAATAATGATGATTCTACAAAGAAAATAGCATGCTTTTTTATTAATCAGAAAGCAAGACTTCATTAGAATTTATAGAAAAATACAGTGATACCATTAATTTCTATACACTTTCAGTAGTATGACAGAGTTCAGGTCTTTATTTAGAGGCCATCTTCATTCAAAGTCTGAGTTCCAAGCTCATAATACCTTTATTATAATATAGATTATATAGATGTATATTATGATATAGATAATATACTATATATTATACATATTATAGATAATTATTATGATATAGATGATAAATTACTTAACATCACTGTGCTTCAGTTAATAATTTGTAAATGAGGTTACCACAACTTCTCTCAAAGAAATCTGTTGTTAAAAAGTGGAAGGTCTTTATGTGATCTTTGTGTTGTGTCTAGCCCATGGTAGTCACAAAACAAATGTCACAAGCATTATTTTCATAACAAACATCTTCCTTTATTCAAAGATAAATGGGCCACAGTTGATTAGCGATTATATTGTTTTTCTTTTTAGTACACTGGTAATATGCATTTAAAGTTCATGCAACACTTTGTTATACTTTACAATACAGCTTGAATTATCTTTCTATATTTCTGTTTTTTTTTTCAAGTAACTGCTGTCTTTAAAATTCATGTTAAAACTGGAGCAAGCTCATACTGAATTTGAGAGATTAGGTATCCAAATTATTTACTCTTCTTATAAAATAAAGGCGATTCTATGATACAATTTATATACTTGTTAAAATATATTTAGTCTGTTTATCATCATTTTTAAGTCTAGAGTATTCAAAAACATTTTTTTGGATAAGAAAAGAACATACTGTGTTTTGATGTTTTTTTTTCTTCCACTACTTTTTTGTGACTTAGCTCCTTAGAGAGTTCTCTATAGAATGAGGTAAATAAAAACTGATGTTTCATATTAAATTAATTTATACATCTCCACTTCTTTTTAAGTTTTCTGCTTTCAAAGCTGGTTTGTGCACAGCAATGAGAAAATCAGGCCACATATAACTTTCTAAAATGACACAGTAGCTATTGAAAAAAAGGTTCCTTATCTTAGGACTTCTTTATTTTAATAGGTAAAAGCAAGCAAGCAAACAAAATAAACAAAATCCTTTTTTCCAAGCTAAATAATAATTCATTTCAAAGCAATGGAGAATAAAAATTTTGAACATATGGAAATGTAACCTTTCTTTTCCAGATCCTCAGACAGACAGTCTGACACAAACCCTATTAGAAATTGACTTAAGTTGAACCAGCCCACTTGTAGAAACTGTTCTATAAGTCGCTTCATTTCTACAAGTGTGAAGTGAAAATTTTTTTGATTCATCAGTCTCCTTTTGGGAAGTCAATAAAGTACAAACTGCATCCACTAATATTGCTGAAATAGGATTTGCCTTTTTCATTCACTAGTATACAGTGACTTTTCCATAGAGAGGTGACTTGAAAATATCAAATGATGGCATTGATTTTACTTAGTTTTTCAGATGTAGTGATATTCAGAAACAATAATGTCAGCAAGTTGTTAACCCTATTTCTAGATAAAGTAGTATTTTAATGTCTTAGATTTATTTTTGAGTATAAAAACATACTTTAATGCAAAGAAACAAATTGTCTGGAATGGCCCATAATTTAAAAAATCTAAAGATCAGTATTAGATCCATGTGAGAACAACATATTTGACAGTGATATAAATTTATGGGTAAATACTGATAAGAGCTAATATTTATTTAGAGTTACTAGTTTGTCAGACTCTGAGCTCAGTGTATTTTTATGTATTATTTGATTCAAAGTTTATACTAAGCCTATCTTAACATTTCATATTATTAGGTTTTTGGTTGTTTTTTATTTAAACACCATGGTTATATGTTATTTATACTATAGAGTTGTTTTTTTTTCACAGATAAAGTTTCTCATGATTGACTTACAATGTACAACTGTCATCAGTGTACATTTCCCACCACCAGCATCTATAGTTTTCCTCTCACCCTCCCTGATGCCAGGCTTTTTTTTTTCATCGACCCTCTTCCACCTGCCTCTGGGGCAGGATTATACTTCACACACTATCTCTCAGTCTTTCTACTTTTCTCTCTCTATATTTTCTTTCCTTCCTTCTTTCTTTCTCTTTCTTTCCTTCTTTCTCTTTCTTTCCTTCTTTCTCTTTCTTTCTTTCTTTCTTTCTTCTTTCTTTCTTTCTTTCTTTCTTTCTTTCTTTCTTTCTTCCTCTCTATCTCTCTCTGTCTCTTCTCCTTTATTTGACATTGTGATCTACTGCTAATAAATGGTTACCATAAATGCCCCTTTCATATTATATCTTCTCTGCTCTAACTGCACTCTCCTTTCTTTATAGTATATTTCTACCATGGACTGGTCCTCCTACTCCTCATCTCTATTATCTTTGGATAGCATTTCCATACTTTATTTTATTTTATATATTCCACAGATAAGTGATATTATTCTATGTTTATTACTTTCTCTCTGACTCATTTCACTCAGCATAATACTCCTCATATCCATTAAGGTATAAGCAAATTTTATGACTTCATTTTTTTCTAATGACTGCATAGTATTTCATTGTGTAGATGTACCACAGTTTCTTTAGCTACTCATTTATTATTGAGCCCCTGGGTTGCTTCCAGATCCTGCCTATTGAAAATTGTGCTGCAATGAACATAGGCATGCAAAAGTCATTTTTGTAATGTGTTTTCATGTTCCTAGGGTATATCCCTAGGAGTGCTATTGCTGGATCATAGGAAGTTCAGTTTCAATTTTTTAGGAGCTGGATATTTTTAATATCCATATTGTTTTCCAAAAATACTGAACTATAAGGCATTCCCTGAAACAGGAAATGAGAGTCCTTTTCTTCTGATAGCCATGCATGCCAGCACTGGTTGTTCTTATTCTATGTGATATATGCCATTCTCTGTGGCATTAGATTGTTGTTTTGATTTCTATCTTATTTATGATTAGTGAAGTGGAGCATTTTTTCTGTGACTTTTTTTGGACATATGTATTTCTTCTCTAAAGAAATGTTTGATTGTTTTTTCTACCCATTTTTATGGGATTATACTTATTTTCTTCTATAGTTCTTCCAGTATCTTATATATTTAATTATTAACCTTTTATCAGATGGGTATTAGATGAATAGTTTCTCTCATTCCATGGGTAACCTTTGTATCCTAATTTTTTGAAATTCAGGAGCTACTCAGTTTAATATAGTCCCATTGGCTTATCTCTGCTTCTACTTGTTTGGGCAGTGGTGTTTCCTCCTTTAAGATGTATTAGGTCTGTTTTATAAGTAAAGATAAAGAATCACACATGACTATAGTCATTGTGCCAGTGCCATTCAGACTAAATCCCTTGATAGGCACTTTCAAATGATGGTAAGTTCCCATCAAAGTAAATTTTGGGCAGTTTTTGAATCAATTTTTTTGAAATATATTGGTATAAAATGTGTAAACTATAATAAATCTATTTAATAGACCTATAACAGACCTATGTATTCTAAAGATTAGAAACTTATATATCATAATTCTAAAGTCAGAATAAGTTCATTTCAACAAAATTTGACTAGTTAACAGGTTGGATTAAGTTTACAGAAATAAGAAAATTATTATGTCATTTGATGAAATTTAAAGAATATTAGAATAAATTCCTTCTTCCCAAATTTCACATCTAGTGAATGAAAAAACTAGATCCTGTGTTCTCTCATTGAGTGCAATAAATATTAGTTCTACTGCTGGCACCATTGTAAGATAGCATTGTGGGGAAAATATTGAAAGTTATTAAATTCAGAGGAGAATACTTTTAAATATTAATATAGAATTAACTCATGTGTTTTGTGACAGGTTACCTAACTTCTTTAGACCTAAACTTCTTTATATATAAATCATACCTGGTGTGTCAAATGACCTTTTTGTTTGTTTGTTTGATTTTTGTTTTGTTTTTTGGTCACACCCATTTGATACTCAGGGGTTACTCCTGGCTAAGTGCTCAGAAATTGCCCCTGGCTTGGGGGGGATCAGATAGGACGCCGGGGGATGGACCGCGGTCCGTCCTTCCTTGGCTAGCCCTTGCAAGGCAGCCACCTTATCTCACCGGCCCCGCCAAATGACCTTTACAGTAAATGTTGTCAATTTTTAGTATATGAATAGTATGTTCTTAGAGAAGAGAATATTACTTTTCTTAACAATTTTGGATGATACCTTTGTCATATATGCATTTATATTTTCATTAGAACATAAATGTTCTTCAAAATAATCCCTGGATATGGACAATATTTAAAATGCTGACTAAAAATAAATAAAACATTGAGATGAAAAGAAAATCAGTAGCTCCTGTTTCAGAAAAGGGATTCACTTTGAGATGTCAAATGGTTATGGTATTTTTCATCACACATTAAAATTTCTTTCTGAAATATAGAAGATTTTCTATTTCTGACCATTGTTCCCAAGTGATTTTCCATGCTGGGTTGATTGTCAAATAGAAGAAATTTTATCTTTGAAATTATTGTTAGTCAGATTAATCAATAAGTATCCTCCAAAATGCATATGCATTCATTAGAAAATTCCACAGACATTCTTTTTATATTTTTGAATCCTAATAGTATAGTTGTCAAAAATTGTAATGAATATGACATCAAGAAATTTATTTATCTTGGGCATGACTCTTCATATTTTTGGCAGAAATAGCTACACAGGCCAACATGATGTGGAATCAATTGTTGAAGAATGGAGGTAGGCCTGGATTCATGTGTTGGGAAACACAGTGCGATTGGACAGTGAAAACCTGCTGGCCCAGAAAACAGCTGCAAGACATTTATTGTTGAGGAGCTGGGTGGGATTAAAATGTAAAAGAAGACTCACAGTAGAACATACAGCCATTGAAGTCACAATGTTTGATGCTCAGACTTAGTGAGGATTAACAAGAATAACATGAAGCTCCAACTTCGCAGATATCACTGGTAAATCCAGAAGCTAGGGCATTGTACTGGGAAAGAAAAAAGTTGGTAAAGAGAAGAGCGAACTCAATCAGCAGTGGTCAGAAACTCTGGTGAAAAGAAAGATCAATTAGCACATCAACAAATTTCTATTCAGGTTTCCAAAGAAGACTTTGGAGAAAATGGAAATATTGGAGATGTTTATGAAGTTGCCTGGAGCAAGATGGCAATGATTAAGGTTACTTGAATCAATCACAGTTTCATATATTGAACATTGATAATCCATTCATAAAATGAATGAATTAGAAAGAGGAGACTTAACAGCTTTGTTTACTTAAGAACTGCAAAGTAGGTGGTACCAACTTTTCAGTAGTCTCAGTACTGCAGTCAGGTACTAGAATTCAACTAGAGTCAATTTGAACCCATACAAGGGCACCAAAACATAAGTCAATATATTTATAAACATTTAGAAAAAGAATTCCAAGTGCTAATATATGTTCAGAAGGACCTAAACGTAAACCCTTGTTATTACATCTACCTATGTTTCTTCAGCTTTCTGATATCACTGCCTATTCTGTCATTCTATAAGGCATGCTTACCTTCTAGGGGAAAAAAATAGCACTATCTCTCCTATTGTGTTGGGGATAAGCATGGCAGCTTGTGAAAGTAAAGGTAAAGGTCACAGTAAAGGTCACAGGTAAAGGATGGGCTTTAGTTTCTTTGTTTACTGTTAAGAATCACATGATGGCCTGGAAGAGCCATATTAGACACCAGGATATAAGTCTTTACCTATGTGGTCACTGGTTAATGATTTTGTGTATTCATGCAATATTTGAATCTGGGTTATTTTAAACACTGAAATACATACATCATATTCTGTATAAGAAATATTGAGTGAAAATCACATTTATGAAGAGAAATGTCACCCTTTGGGGTGAAAAATTGACCACTGCCCAAATATAATTTCAGAAAAAGCAGCCTGAAGACAATTCACTAGAGGGTAATTTTTCAATGCAGTCGGCAAGGTTTTGCAGTAGTCTGACAGTTTCCCCTCTCTCTCTCTCTCACATACTCTCACTAA
>PVKC010000608.1:0-63045 GCA_004027635.1 Crocidura indochinensis | reverse complement strand
ATCATAAGTAGTAGGAGCAAATTTGAATCCAGGCTGAGTTGTACTGCCTCTTATTTTTCAAAATACTGATTTTCCAGTAGAGAAATACAAAATTTACTCGCATGATGAATTTTTCCCCTATTTTCAGTAGGTTTATTTTTCAAGAGCCAGTAGGCAAATATTTTTTGTATTTATGTGAATAATGTACCTCATAAGTAAGTTTTCATGCTTTAAATTCAACTCTACAACAAATACTCATTTCATTTGTCACATTAGTTGGTTTTATACTGAGCGGGTGAATGGAAATTCAACATATGAGATTCCACCTCAAAGGCATTTTCAGTGTTATCTATGGCCCAGACTTGAGGCACTACAAGGGAACAGTTTAGGATAAGGCGTTGATATGTGTTCAGTAAACATACATGAGTTCTCTGGAGTTCATACTTCTCCTCTAGCTTGTGTCTAACTGTTTATTCCATCTTATCATTGTGGAGAGGAAATGGTATACAGCACAGAATGATTTGAGGAGGAGGAACGCTTGGTAGTCATGACTTGTACTTGACTCACAGAGCTCTGCTTTATGAAAATAGAGATTTGTGACCTCAAATGAGCATAGATCTAAGTGATTGACTCAAAGTTTAGTACCATGTTTCTAATACATAGTAAGTACTATATAATTTTATTTATGTGGAGGTAAACTTCAGGAAGAATGGGACCCACTCTAGACAATAAAGGCTAGTTGGGCTGGCATTCAGGACCCAAGGATACAGTGCTTCTTGGGCCTGATGATGCTGGGGGAGTACCAGAACCACTCCACCAGTGCTAAAAGGCCTCCAAGGCCACAAGCAGAGATGCTCACGTGCTACAATATCCCATAATGCTCAAGAGATCACCTGATGTTGGAACTGAACTGAAAGCATCCCTAACCACTGTACTATTCTCAGTCCCTGTTTGTTCCTTTTTAAATTTATTTTTATTTGTATATGTGTTTTGGGGTCACAGCCGGAGGTACTCAGGGGTTACTCCTGGCTCTGTATTCAGAAATCACTCTTGTCAGGCTCAGGGGACAATCTGGGATGTTGGATTGAACCTGGGTTGGTCCCGGATCAGCCACATGCAAAGTGAACACCCTCTCCACTGTGTTATAGCTCTAGCCCCTTTGTTCTATCTTTATAGTAATGCCTATTTAGTGAGAGAAAAAAGGGAGGCATCTAAAATTCTAAACTGATAAAATGTAAAAGGGTATTTTTATATTTGAAGAAAAAAATTACTTAATTTGCAGCAAAATGATTTTAAATAATGACTCCTGTAGAGCAGGTAATTTTTAAATTTTTATTTACCAAAAATTGAGTGTTAATTTGTTTGTTTTGAGAAAATAGGTGGCTGTGCTCAGGGCTTACTTCTGGCTCAAGGTGATACTGGGGAATAAACTCAAAGAGGCCATTTGCAAGGCAAGGGCCTTATCTATGTTCTATGTTTCTGGCTCCCCCAAATTATGACCTGATGTTTCAGATCTATTGTATTTTTGAATAATATTTTTATTTGGGCTGGAGCGGTGCCTTGCACTGGTTGACCTAGGACAGATCGCAGTTTGACCCCTCGGCATCCCATATGATTCCTCAAGCCAGGAGTGATTTCTGAGCGCAGAGCCAGGAATAACCCCTTAGTGTCACCGGATGTGACCCAAAAACCAAAAACCAAAAAAAAAAAATTACTTAAGCACCATGATTGCAAACATGTTTACAGATGGGTTTCAGTTGTAAAAATAGAACACCTCCCTTTACCAGTGCAACCTTCCTGCCATCAATGTCACGCATCTCCACGTTCTCCCACCCCCTGCCTGTATTCGATACAGACATTCTATTTCTCTCACTCACTACCATTGTCATTGACAGTTGTCAGTGTAGTTATTTCTCTAACTGAACTCACCACTCTTTGTGGTAAGCTGCATATTGTGAGCCAGTCTTTCCAGTCCTCATCTCTATTGTCTCTGGGCATTATTACAATAATGTCTTTTATTTTTCTAAATCCCATAGGTGAGTGAGATTATTCTGTGTCTATCTCTCTCCCTTTAACTTATTCCACTCAGCATAATAGTTTCCATGTCCATCCATGTATAGGAAATTTCATGACTTCATTTTTCTGAATGGCTACATAGTATTCCATTGTGTATATGTACCACAGTTTCTTTAACCACCATTTGTTGTTGGACATCTGAGTTGATTTCAGATTCTCGCTATTGTAAATAGCACCACAATGAATATAGGTGTGCCGAAGGCATTGTTGTGTTTTTTGTTTTCCATGGGTATATGCCTAAAGAGTGGTATAGCTGAATGATATGGGAGTTCAATTTCCAGTTTTTTGAGGAATCTCCATATAGTTTTCCATAAAGGCTGGACTATACAGCATTCCCACCAGCAGTGAATGAGAGTTCCTTTCTCCCCACATCCCCACCAGAACTGATGGTTCTTGTTCTTTGTGATGTGTGCCATTCTCTGTGGTGTAAGATGGTACCCCGTTGTTGTTTTGGTGTGCATCTCCCTAATGATTAGTGATGTGGAGCATTATTTTATATGTTTTGGCCATTTGTATTTTTTCATTGAGGAAGTATCTGTTTATTTCTTCTCCCCATTTTTTGATGGGGTTAGATGCTTTTTTCTTGTTAAGTTCTGTCAGTACCTAGTATATATATTAGCTATTAGCCCTGTATCTGAGGGGTCTTGGGTGAATAGTTTTCTGGTACAAGACAAGGCTGCCCCTCTCACCACTGCTATTCAACCTAGTGCTAGAAGTTCTTGCCATAGCATTAAGCAAGAAAAGATATCAAGGGCATCCAGATAGGAAAGGAAGAAGTCAAGCTCTCACTGTTTGCAGATGACATTCTACTATATTTAGAAAACCTTAAATATGCTACCATAAATCTTCTAGAAACAATAGAATCATATAACAAAGTAGCAGGCTACAGAATTAACACACAAAATCAATGGCCTTCTTATACACAAATAATGATACAGAAGAAATGGATATTAAAAAATCATGGGGCTGGAGCATTGGCTCACTTGATAGGGCTTTTGCCTTGCATGCACTGACCTAGGACGGACTATGGTTCAATCCCTCGGCATCCCATATGGTCCCCCAAGCCAGGAGCGAATTCTGAGCCAGTAGTAACCAACCTTTGAGCATCACTGGGTATGCCTCCAAAACAAAACAAAACAAAACAAAAAAAACAACCAAAAAATCAATCCCATTCACATTAGTGTCACACAAACTCAGATACCTTGGGGTCAACTTAGGGTGAAAGACTTATACAAAGAAATCTATTAAAACCCTGCCTCAAGAAATAAAAGAGGACACAAGGAAATGGAGACACATACCCTGCTCATGGATTGGGAGGATTAACATCATTAAAATGGCAATACTTCCCCCAAAGCATTGTATATATTTAATGCAATTTCTCTAAGGATACCCATGACATTCTTCAAAGAAGTGGCTCAAACGCTCCTGAAATTCATTTGAAAAATACACACCCACTAATAGTTAAAGTAACCCTTAGGAAAAAATATGTGAGGCATCACTTTCCCTAATTTTAAATTGTATTACAAAGTAATAGTCATGAAAACATCATGGTATTGGAATAAAGACAGACCCTCAGATCAATGGAATAAATTTGAATATTCAGAGACTGTTCCCCAGACACACAATCAATCAATCTTTGTGAAAGGGGCAAGAAATGCAAAATGAAGCAAGGAAAGCCTCTTCAACAAGTAGTGTTGGCACAACATCAGTCACATGCAAAATAGCGAACTCAGACCTCCATCTAACACCATGCACAAAGGTCAGATGCAAATGGATTAAAGACCTTGATATCAGACCCAAAAACATAAGGTATGTGGAACACATAGGTAAAACACTCCACGATATTGAAACTAAAGGCATCTTCAAGGAGGAAACATCACTCTCCAAAAAAGTGGAAGCAGAGATAAACAAATAAGATTATATATTTTTTCTTGGGGGGTCACACCCGGCAGTGCTCAGTAGTTACTCCTGGCTCCATGCTCAGAAATTGCTCCTGGCAGGCACGGGGGACCATATGGGGCACGGGGATTTGAACTGATGACCTTTTGCATGAAAGGCAAACGCCTTACCTCCATGCTATCTCCCGGGCCCCAAATAAGATTATATTAAGCTGAGAAACTTCTGCACCTCAAAGAAAATAGTGACTACCATACAAAATATTTTACCAAAAGAATGGGAGAAACTATTCACGTTTTAGATGTGTATAAGGCCTGTACAGCATGAAAGCATAGTATTAATAAAGCCATTAGAAGAGTCTGAGAATACAGCAGATTTTAATATATTTGCTATCACTACTAATTAGCAAGTACCAAACTGTTGCTCCTATCAGGAACATAGCATTAGTTTCCTACAGGTTCCTGATTACAGTTTCACCAGTTTGTCAGAAATAGAACCTTGATTTATGTTAGTGTTTTGGTTTAAAGACACCTAATTCAATACATATTGTTAATTCGCTAACATTGAACTCACAGCTAATAATCACACTATAACTTTTCTTTGGACAAAATTTTATGTTTTTAATCAGATTTTTTTTCTTTAACATGCACCACTTTTTTTTTTGTTTACCATCACTCAGCAGCACTTCAGCGTGACTCTTAGTATGACTGTTTAAACAGCAACAGCAGCAATACAGACACATACCAAAAAGAACCACCAAAAAAAAAATGTGGCACAAATAAAAAGACCCTGAAATCATATTTTCAATGGAGGTATCTTAATGTTTGTATCTTCCTAGCTCTGGTATCAGAACTGGCACCTTATTTCTGTGTTCTAGTTAGGCATTTCTCTCTCAGTGAACTCTCTCTAAGGACTAGTAATGCCTTCTTGGGTATATGGTCTCAAATGATGACTGGCTTCTCCATCAAGCCTCCCCTGAGAGACAGAGAGCTGACATTTCTACTATGGGTTACTCCAATGATGGTATAATGTTACTTCTAGTAGGTTTTCTGGTGAAAGTACTCATAAATCAAATCAGATTTGTAAAGAATTGAATAATACACTTGGCAGTTTGTGCCAGCCTAGAGGGAAATATGACTTGTGTACTGACACTGTGAACCACTGTGGAAAGAAACTGAAGATCTACGTAATTGGGGGAAAAATGTATGTCCATTAAGAAGACTTAATATTATTAATATGACTGTACTACTCACATTAACCTACAGATCAGTATAGTTGCTTTCAAATTGTCAGCAGACTTCTTTGTTAAAGGTGGCAAGCTGATAGTTAAAATTTATATGAATATTCAGGAAAATAGCCAGAATAACCAAATGAAAAAGGATGACATTGAAAGACATACTTTCTGACTTTACATTTTTCTATAGCGTAAGAGTAGACAAAACAGTTTCTGATGTCAAATGCTGGTATAAAGGAAGATGGATCTGTGAAATAGAATTGAGAGTTCAAGTATAGGACCTTCCATTTCGTAATCAATTGAATTTCTAGTAGGAAGTTAGAGTAAAAGCTGTAAAACTACATGAGAAATCATAGCAGTGAATCTCATGACTTTGGATTGAGCACTGGTTTCTTAGCTCTTCCAACTCCCAAAACAAACGAATGATAGAAGTAAAATTAAAATTTTGACTAGATCATAATTAAACAACTTTGTGTTTCAAAGACCACATCCTATGAAACCAGAAAAATAGTACAGCAGGAGAGACCAGTTGCCTTGCAGGTAGCCAACCCAGCTTGACCCCCAAAACATACAAGTTCTCCTGACCACCTCCAGGAATGATTCCTGAGCATAGATCCAGGAGTAAACCCCAAGCATTACCAGGGATAGACTCAATCAGCCAGTCTCTCCACAGAAAAGAAAGAGTCAACAGTCCAGTGATGGGACACAATAGTCGCACAGAACTTACTGGATAAGAACTTGTGAAGAAAATTTATAGAGAACGCTTGCAACCTCATAATAAAGATAAATATCTGAATAATAAACAGGCAACAAATTTGGGTACAGATTTCTCTAAAGAATAAGTACAAGTGAGCCATAAGCTCATAACAAAAAGGCAAAATCTTTAATCATGGAGAGACATGTTAAAATAGCATTCCTCTTTGAGGGACAAAGTAATTGTATTGTACATGGGTTCAGTTTTGTTTTTCTTAATGTTCTTTGGCTGAAAGTTCAAGGCTGGGATATCATCGATGGGACTACCAAGAATTCTGTTTATAGGTGATTGTGCTTCCACTGTAACTTTACCCTGTCCTCTTTCTTTGCATCTTTTTTGTCATAATTAAAATAAAAAAAATAGCATTCCTCCACTAGGATAGAGTAGTCTTGGCAAGTAAGTCTTGGCAAGGAATTGAGAAATTGAACCCTTGTACATTGCAGGAGGAACAATGAGATGGCACTGCTGCTTTGGAAGACATTGTGACACTTCCTTAGAATGGTAGAGATGAAGGTGTCATATGACCTAATTTCTTCGATAGGTGAAACCAAGAGGTAAAAAGCCAAACTCCCACATAAAAGCCTTACACCAATCTTCATAGCAACATTCATTTTAAATCTGAATATTGGAGATACCCTAAATGACTGCTATGAATGAGCATAATGTGTTATGTGATAAGGGAAATGAATGGAAGACTCAAAATAGGCGACCCCAAGCATAGCCATGGGGTATTTGCTAAGTGAAGGAAGCTGTCAGAGAATAAATGAATGCTGTGGTGTACGGTAACCCCAAGTTCACTCTTCATCCCCATATAGTTCCTGGAGAACCATCCTGGGAGTAGTCCCCAAATATTACCAGATGTGGTTACACACACATACACACACACACACACACACACACACACACACACACACACACACACACACACACAGTCAGTCACAAATCACATAGGTAATTCTTATAAAATGTCCAAGATGTGAAAAATGTAAAGTACATTTGAGGTTGCTTAGGACTACAGAGGTGGTACAGAGTAGGATGAAAAAAGAAATCTTCAATGTAGATTATAATGGTGGCTTCCTGAGCCTCCAAGTTCACTAAAAAACACCAAATCATGTACTTTGAGTTGCATACGTTGAATGTATGGCATGCAAATTATATTTTAGTTAAGCTTTTTATTTTTTATTTTTTAAAATTTACTTATTTTATTTATATATAATCTTTATTTGAGCACCATGATTGCAAACATGATTGTAGTTGGGTTTCAGTCATAAACAGAACAAAGGTTGATCGATTGTAGGTTTGCAGTAGATGGAGAGTTCGAAGATTCATCTCTGTAGAGATTAGGGAGAGCAGATAATGGCAACAAGAACATGTATTTGGTGTTATGGTTTGATGACTCAGCTGTAAATCTCACAGGTGTGATGAACAGATATGATGACGAGCAGGAGCAAATTCTGAAAGGGGAATTGAGAGATATTTTATATTCTATTTTCAGGGTACAAGAGGTTGGAAGAAGAAGCAGCTACCACTGAGGGGCTCATAGGCTAAGTGGGACAATCATTTTACTTCTCCATTTCGCAGAAAGCATTTGTGAAGTGTGTAAACTTTCTGAATATCCTTAGCTTGCCACAGAGCTTTCTGTTGTGTCACCTTTCCATTAAATGTACTGTTTTGAAATGTGTTTTTTTTTTTAAATGAATCATTCGATTTAAATTAGTGTTCTTGTTCTATTTAATCTGATTCGCACTGCAAATGTAGAGGACTGCATGATGGATCGGTTCTAATTTACTCATTATTTTGTGCTACATTAAGGAATGTGGATACTTGCCAGCTTGCCTATATCACAGAGGAAGTTTAGCTTTTCAGTTCAGCTGATGTCTCTCCAGAATTGGAGGGAGATATTAGTCAGCTGTAGAATGATGGTGAAATCTTCAGAAATTTGATCTTTTTCTGTATTTATTTGTCCTTCTTACATCTTCTAGAAAACACAGTTTCTTTTGATACTGTCTAGTTGTAAACATTTGAATTCATTTGAAAAGATTTCCTGATATAGAAACATGATTGATTTCAGTACTACAAAATAACCTGCATATCTTTGAAAAATCAGCTCCCAAGAATAGCACAAAATTTCTTTTTACCAAGATAATTGATGTGTTATTAATTATTCATAGAGGTCTCAAAAATCTTGGCAAATCTGTTACTTCAGTCTTAGAGATGGAAAAGAATATACCTAAAACTAAAAGCATTCACCCAAGCACCCAAAAACAGATGAGTGGCTAAAGAATCTAATGGCGTAATAAACTTAACTGTAAGAAAAACCGAAATCCTGCAATTTACAGCTGTGTGGATGGAACTACAGGGCATTATGCTGAATCAAGTCAGTCAGGAGAGGAACAGAAAGAAAGATCTACCCAATCGTGGAATATAAAGAAACATAGTAAAGCAGTTAATGATAACAGCCCCAGAGAGTGATCCTACAGAACTAACTGTGCCAAAGTGGTGAGGTAGGGGATATTGGGAGAGAACTAGGCACATTGTGGAGGGACATCATATAATTTTTCTTAATATTTTTTTTGTTTGGGGGGTCATACCTGCCTGTGTAAGTTTTATTCTTAGCTCTGTGCTCAGGGATCACATCTTGTGGAACTCAGGACTATGTGGAGTGCCAAGGATCAAACCCAGATCAGCATTTAAGATCAGCATTCAGTTCTGCATTTAAGAAAAGTGCCCTACCCACTGTACTCTCTCTCAAGCCCTATACCTACAACCGTACAACATTATAAGTCACAGTATTCAAGTATAATATATATATATATAAAATAGAGGCCAGAGTAGATTCCAGGATCTTTAATGTAGAGGCGTGAGATCAACAACAGAGACTGTGAAAGGTATAACAGTATGGGCACTGCAGACGATGACCGGGATTGGACAAACTGGCTTACCTGGTGCCTAGAAATGGTCTTCTGTCAGAAAATATCAGGGGTAGGGTCTCCTTATACTTAGGACAAAGTTTTTCTTTTCCATGACCTCCTTTTCATGACCTACTTTGGTGGGCCCATGCAATTGATAATTGCCACACTAACATATTCCTTTTACCAGACTTGCCTGCCTATCCTTATTCATTGTCTTTCAGTAACTATTATTAGTAACCATAATTTAGCCTTTGATCTAAAAGTTTGGCAGAATTGTATTCCTTTTCTTGATTAAATATATAATGTTTAATGTATATGTATTGCATATATAACATGAATATATTGCATATGTGTATGCATATACCACAACTTCCCTATAATGTTTCTGTACTTCCTTATGTAAAAAAAAGAAAATAGTCATCACAATGTTGTGATAAAGGCATTATTCTTATTAGAAGCTTAAACCAAAATTGATGTATTATTTATAACAAAAGTCTATTGAAACTCTTGAATAAATTTCAAATATCTAAAAAAAAAAAGAGAGATCAGTTTGAATCTGGTCTCCTCTGCCTGTAGAACAATCCTCATCATAACAAATCGAGTTCAGTCCCTGTACCTCAAATTATATTCTACAATATTTTGAGAGGAAAAGTATGACATAAAAATGAAGAAATATATTCCAGAAGTAAAAAAAAAATAGAGGCCAGAGTAATTGTACAGTGGGTAGGGTGTTTGCATACAGTGGATGACTCTGGTTCAATCCGATGTAGTCCCCTGAGCACCACCAGGAGCACTCTGAGTACAGAGCAAGGAGTGACCCCTGATCATGGCCAGATATGGCCCCTAAACCATACATATATATACCATATATAAATATAATAATCATATATAAAATTTATAGTAATTTATATAAAACCATATAATATACACATATTATATATACATGTGTATGTATATATACATATATAATTTTCATTTTGTACAAGAAACCCTTATATTTAAATAGCTAAGTAATTATTGATTTGTTTTTGGGCCATACTTAGCAGTGCTCAGGGCTTACTCTTGATTTTGTGTTCAGTGATAACTCGTGGCAGGACCGGGGGTGTGGGGAGGGGGGGCTAGGCTTGAACCTGGATCAGTTGTGTGTAGTAACCTGCCTGCTATATTATCTCTATGGCTAATAGCTAAATAATTTATGTGAGATGACACAGAACATTGATAGAACTGGGACTTGGATATGGTAAGGTTCTGAAATCTGTCATTTTCATTACTTTGATAAACTTGAAATCCACTCTATTCACATGCAATCTGTCATTTCATTACTTTGATAAACTTTAAATGCACTTTATTCACACACACATACACACACACACACACACCCTCTTTCTTTTTCTAGTAATAGTTCTAATCTTTTTAATTTTTTATATAACACACACACCCTTCCTTTTTCTAGTAATAGTTCTAATTATTTTATTTTTATATATATCAGGGTGCCTTGCATGACTGCTCTACTTAGTTGGAACAGTTGTTGGAGGAAGATTAACATACACCAGCACAGATGAACATGATGCTATGGATGGAGAGTTATCCTGTCGGTAAGGTGTTGCCAGAGAATTTAGAGAGCCATGAAATAGTTATGAAATTATATTATTGGATTGGAATGATAACTTTGTGGCCTAGAACATATGCTTATTTTACAAGAGGCTTGGGTTCGATCCCTAGACACTTCTGAGTTTGGTCCCAAACTTGTAAAAAAAAAAAAAAAAAGGAAGAAGAAGAAGAAGAAAAAGTATCAATGAGCTGATTCAGTGACTTTATTTTGTACTTCTTGTTTGCTTGTTTGGGGGCAACACCTGGCAGTGCTCAAGACTTAGAGATCATTCCTGGAGGAAGTCGGAACCTTATCAGGTGTTGGGAATCAGCAGCTGTGCCCAAGACAAGTGCCCTAAATTACTCTATTATTGCTCCAGCATATTTTTTTTTACTTTTGAGGAAGGTTTATTTTTCATTTTACTGAAACAAACCAAGGCTCAGTAAGTTCTTATAAGCCAAATTTGTAAGATCACACAGTTCTATTTTATTTTTAATTTTATTTTGGTTTTGGGGACACACTCGGTGACACTCAGGGGTTACTTACTCCTGGCTCTGTGCTCAGAAATCACTCCTGGCTCAGGGGACCATATGGGAATCCAAGCCGGGAATCCAACCCAGGTCTGTCATGGGTCAGCTGCATGCAAGGCATAGGCCCTGCTGCTGTGCTATTGCTCCAGCTCTACACAGTTCTATTTTAAACACTTGTTTGGAAAAAATGGTTAAGGTAAGAGTTGAATCATTATTTATTTTATAAGACCTGATAAAAGATGTAAAATTGATACTGAGTTGGGGGCAAAATTGGGATGATGTACATCTGTTAGAAAAACAATGGATAGTCAGTTTTCTAATACAAGCCTAAATAAGGAGCAATTAATTAGTTACTTCTTATTTTGGGGGGGCCACACCTAGCAGTGCTTGGGGTTACTCCTGAGTCTGCACTCAGAAATCACTCCTGGCAGGCTCAGGGGACCATATGGGATGCCAGGAATCGAACCAGAGTCCGTCCAGGGTTGACTGTATGCAAGGCAAATGCCCTTCCGCTGTGCTCTTTCCAGTCCCCAATTAGTTGCCTTTTAATGCTATATTCTAAACATAAGAAAACTGCAACATGGACTGGTTTTCCATGTACTTAAATTTTTTTATACTTAAATTTTTATGATATCTTTCTATAAGAAGATAATATATGGTTTTTGTTTAGCACATTAAAAACTCAAATGAGAACCATCAAGATTGGCTCAGGGGGACCATCAGTGGTACTAAGGTTAGAATTTGGATCACTGCATGTAAGTCAAGTACCCTACCTGCTATCACTCCAAGCTCTGTTTTGATATAGTGAAGTTATAGCAAATGAGAATATCTTGTCTCAAATTCCAAAATATCAATTTCATACGTAGAAGCCTCAACATTCAGAAACTGCAGTCATGTTGCCTTCTGTGAATAGTTACTGTGATACCTTTCCAATCCCTGGGAGACCACAGCTCAATTAGAAAATTGTGAGGTTCCTGCCAAAATTCTGTGCTGTTTTATCAGAAAAAGGTTAATATCATAAAAAGCTCCCAGTATTGTGATAATCATAATTAAAACATGTTACTTTAACATAATTAAAGTACGCCTTTAACTTAAATATAAGCAAATAAGTATATCCGTGCTTTGGCCACCCAGTTCTAATTAAATAATGAAAATTTATAGTCACTTCAGCTTTTCTTCTCCTGACTAGAATTTTAAAATGCCGAGACACTCTCAGGAAGGCTCTCTTCTCTGTCCTGTGTTCTCCCTTGATTGCATGTGGCCCCAGAGGGCCACTCCTCTCTGACTCCTCCTTCTGTCTCTTCATTGCCCCCAGCTCAGTTACTATTTCCCTCTCCCAAACCCTGTTACCCATCTCCATAGGAGAAACTCTGTGCCTGGTGTCCATAACTCCTGCCCATCCACGTTTGGTGCCTCTGCCCTTTCTGAAGTGGGGACATTGTAGCCCATGGCATCAAGCTCCTACAGCCTCTCCGCCCAGGTTTTCTTGGTCAGCACTGCCCTAAAAGCAACTAATTTGTGGGGGGAATGCACATGGCCAGACCTCAGGAGCTACCCTGGCTCTGTTCTCTGTTCCTGGGGTGGCTCATTCTGTGCTCTGGGTACCCTGGGGATGGGACCTGCATGCAGCCATGTGTCTCGGCACATTGAACCATTTCTTTACTCTCACACCCAACTCTGAGCCAGATGTGTTTGAACTCTCTTTCTGTGACTCCCCACAGAGGGAGGGATAGAATTCCAGAGTTTTGCCACTGACAATTTAAAGGAAGCACCTAAGGATGTGGTGTTATTCATGCCCTGCAGTGCCAGGGATTTCTAAAACACCTGCCCCCTTGTGATCCCCAATGAATTTTGGGGTCCCTCTGGGCTTACCCAGTGGTACTCAGGAAACTCCAGAGTTGGCTTGGTGATGTTTAGGGGGTCCATGCGATTTTTAGGATTGAACAGGGTTGACTACACGTGAGATGTGTACCTTAACCTCTGTACTATGTATGGCTCCAGCTGAGTATAACATTTTAATCTGAATTTCTTTTTCAAAAAACTATTACCTCTTGTTTAATTCACTAGGAAGAGAGCAGAAATAAGTTTTATCTTATCTTTTAAAAACGCTACTGTGTTTTTAACTTAATCTGCCTGGTAGAATCTTAACCCTGATGAATGGAATTCAAACTTTTTTCTAATTTCTTGAATATAAAAAATTGCACATTTTAGTTTATGTATGTTTATATTTATATATATTTATATATAAAACATAGGTAGGTTACTATGATCAATTAAAAAGGATTTTGTAATGGTTCTGTGCTGTCCTGCTACTTTTGCCTCTAAGGTATTGTACCTAAATGACTGTACTCTGTGTCTTTCTTTTTTGCTTTATCTCTCTTCATGCACATCAGTGAAGAATTCAGATCTATACTCGAATATAGTAAATTTTTGTCCAGGAATTTTCTCTCCTCTCTCTCTCTCTCTAGCTCTCTCTCTCTCTCTCTCTCTCTCTCTCTCTCTCTCTCTCTCTCTCTCTCTCTCCCCTGGCAGCGCTCAGGGTTACTTAAGGCTCTGCGCTCAGAAATCTCTCCTGGCAGACTTGAGGGACCATATGGGATGCCAGGATTCGAACCACCGTCCTTCTGCATGCAAGGCAAATGCCTAACCTCCATGCTATCTCTCCAGCCCCCTTTCTCCAGGAATTTTTTAAAGATAATATCTTTACTTAAGCACCATGGTTACAAACATATTTGTAGTTGGGTTTTAGTTATAAAAAGAATACCCCCCTTTGCCAGTGCAACATACCCACCACCAGTGCCCCCCATCTCCCTCCTTCCTCACCCCCTTCCTATATTCAAGACAAGCATTCAGTTTCACTCAATACCATTGTTATGATAGTTGTCAGTGTATTTATTTCTCTAACTGCACTCAAGCCTAATATCATGGTCTGGTCCTTACAGCTCTCATCTCTATTGTCTCTGGGTATTGTCCAGGCATTTTTTCTTAGCCTTTCAATTGTTACTTTTCTGATCAGAAAACTCACATGTTTTGATCATAAGTACTTGATTTTAAAATCATATAGTGATTTAGTTCAAGTAAGAATTTTATTTATTTTGAAAAATAGTTCTCAATAGTTGTCCCTCATTTTTTGTATTCTGACCATGTGACCCCAAAGCACTTAATTACATAAAATATAGATAAATGACAACTAGGAGATGTAGTTCAACTGTTGAGTTAAGCTGAAATGCACATTTAATCTTGAATTTGTGTAGTCCTGAATTTTTATCCCCATCCTCCCCTAATTAAATATATATATATATATACAGGTATGTTTAAACATTGTGATATAAAGGTAAAATAAAAATTGTTCATTAGTATCCTTTTACTAAAATTATACATCTGCACAGATGTATCTATATGGACATATTACAACTAGATTTTATTCTATATATTTTTATTTTATTTTATTTTTTTGGTTTTGGGGTCACACCCAGAAGCCCTCAGGGGCTACTCCTGGCTCTGTGCTCAGATATCACCCCTGGCAGGCACTGGGGACCGTATGGGATGCCAGGATTCAAACCACTATCCTTCTGTATGTAAGGCAAATTCCCTACCTCCAGTCTATCTCTCCGGCCCCTATTCTTTATATTTTAACCTACATAAATTATACATAATTATGTATGTATTTAATCTGTCTCTAAAATTATATGTTATGCTATGCTCTTTATATAAATGTTGAGTAAAGTAACAGGTCTATGCATATAAATATATATAATATATTAATTAAATAATATATTATGTATACATTTGGATGTAATGTCCAGGAACAGATCTAAAAGAACTTAGCCAGATCATAGTGTCTCTCCTTAATGGTGGGTATCAGATGTATAGAAAAATATCTCATTTACTGGCTTTTGTACTATTCTCACACTTTACAGGAATTAAATATACTACATTAGCAATACATGGATCATGTTGTTTCTCTAAGAAAGTTTATTAAAGCTAGTTTTCTTTTCCTTCATGAAGAGTCTTTCAGCTTATATCTTTAATGGACATCGGATTGCCTCAGTGTTCTAACGAGAAAACAGAGCTTGCAAGTCTGTGGTTCTTGGACGAGTTTCCTAAAGCCTATATTGGTGATCAACTTCAAAGAACCTCAAAGGTAGGTTTTTACTAGAGATGTTAAAAAAAATGTTATTAAAGGTGAATATATTCATTAATTTAAACTGATTGACATATTGGACAATTTCTATGTAAGAACTTTAATTGACCAATGAAGTGAATTGATTGATATTGAAGTTAATGTGAAATTAAACTGCTTGCTGTATGTCTAAGCATTACTGTTTTTTGAAGATTGACTACCAGGACTCGGGAATGTTTTCTAGAGCTAGTTCATTTCAAAAGTTATTTAACCTTACTGTATTTTTTTTACTTATTGCTTAGCATTTTAAAATGAAAACAGATTTACTCCGTTAGTAATTTTGGCTTTTAAAAAATGTTGATATGTATTTATGTGCTTTTCAATATATCCTTTTACACATTTTCTGGCATATTTTATAGAGCATTTTTTTTTTGCTGTTGTTTGTTTTTTCGGCCACACCCGGTGATGCTCAGGGGTTACTTCTGGCTATGTGCTCAAAAATTGCTCGTGGTTTGAGGGACCATATGGGACTCCAGGGGATAGAAACACGGTCTGTCCTAGGCTAGTGCTCACAAGGCCTGTCTTATGACCTGTGCCACCACTCCAGCCCTTTAAAGAGACATATCTTTTTTGTTTGTTTTGCTTTTGTGTTTTGGGCCACACCTATTTGACGCTCAGGGGTTACTCCTGTCTATATGCTCATAAATTGCTCCTGGCTTGCGGGGACCATATGGGACGCCAGGGGATCGAACCGCAATCTGTCCTAGGCTAGCGCTTGCAAGGCAGACGCCTTACCTTTAGCACCACCGTTTCGGCCCCATCATATTTTATATAATGATGGAAAACCAGAAGAGTTACGTAAGTTTTTGAGAGATCACAGTTTAACTTTGAAGCATCTTTGAAAGTTTAACAGTAGTACAGCATCAGCAAATGTATATGATTTTATGGTTTAATGAGGGATTATTGGTATTAATAAGGAATTATTCACATTTATGTGAGTCCTATACCAATAAATTGAAAGTACTATAATGTAGTTAGTATAAGATTATGAGATATTTTTTCTGAAATAGAAACTTTTTTTTAAAGAAAGTGTTGTAGCTTGATACTTTTCTTGTCAAGCACACTGTGATATTTACTGTTATGTAGGATTAATACTAGTATTTTTCTTAGTTTTAAGCTTTCATTAAATAAGACCAATGGGGAAGAAAAAGAATAGCTAGAAATAAATCTTTTAGACTTACTTACTTGGGTTAGTCTTACCTAGAGCTGACAAGTATTTTGAAGTAGTTTGAATAATAAACACTCACATCATTTTCATGTCAGCTAGAACATTTTCAAGAAATAAACATGCATTTTTAGATACAAAATATCTCCCTATGCATTCAAAATCAAATTCAATTTTACTAGAAACCTATCATCTTCTTGAAAAGTTCAGGGATATTTTGTTATAAAATAATCAGGTAAGTTTTAATATCTTTTGGGGGTGGTTGGGCCACAGTTGGGGCGCCAAGGGGTTACTCCTACGTCTGCACTCAGAAATTGCTCCTGTCAGGCTCAGGGGACCATATAGGAGGTTAGAGATTGAACCCAGGTCAGTCCCAGGCTAGTTGTATTAAGAACAAATGCCCTACCTGATGTGCTATTGCTCTGGTCCAAAGGTGGTTTTAATTTCTGAGGGAAGATTCAGATTGGTCCTTGTGAAGGACTTAATAAAGGTGACACTTGTTGACTGGATATATTTCGCTTTTTGTACAAAAGTGTGTCTCTATTTTTCAGTGATACTATTCAAGTTTAATTGAATTCAATATTCAAATTGAAATTCAAATATTCATATTTTCCAGGAGACAGAAAAGTATTCTTGCAAATTATTGTTGACCAAGTTCAAAATAAAATAATTGTTAATAATACAAAAGTTTCAGGCTAACAATAAGAGAAATAAAAATAGAAAAAATGCATGGCATCAAATTTATACAAGGTTTCTCTTTTAAAATTTCAAATGCAATACTCTAAGATTTTATATAGGTCAAATTATGATGAATTGCTAAGTGTACCTAAATAATTTAACTTTTTTTACTTTTGCTTTTACAACAGTGAATACCTTTGCAATATGCTTATTAATCCGGCATCTGTTTGATCTGGACTAAATCAAAACTGTAAAGTAGAATAGAAAAGCCTTCAAATTATTCTATTGAAAATATTTGGACAGAAATATGTCAAGTGAAACTAATTATTTTTAATAAGTGGGATTTGGGATTTTTGCCTTCAAGATTTTGTTTGCTATATAAGACCAACTTTTTTTGTGTGTGAAAAGTTTATCATCTGAGGGTGGGAAACAAAGCACATCATCAGCAAAAGTGGTTCTTTTGTTTTCACTCAGAGTGTTTACTATATACATTTTATCTTGTTTCAAAAGTATATTCCTAAAGTAATTACATTTCTCCAGCATTCTTACCACATCATCCCAAAGTGAACCAAATTTTCCCATGTTCCCTTTTCTCTGGCCTGTCTGCTGAGCCAGAATTCATGAGGGAGGTAGGGGAGTGACCCTTAATGTCTACCCTGGCACATGCACTAGGAACTCCTCTCTTTCTAGTCTGTATAATAAACTGGCAAGATTAAGACTACTGTTCCCATTTTACAAATGAAAGAACTGACTCAAGACATAAGTATTTCTTTTTTATTTCTCTGGGAACCACCTAAAGTCTTGACATAAAAAGACTCCTTTTTTAGTTACATTCCAATTTAGAGCAGAAGGTGTCGTACTAGCTGACAGTGAGCCATCAGTGTCCTGGCCTGTCTATCCTATAGTAGAAGATCTCTTCAGGGCTGGCTCCTGATTTGGATCCTATGCAGAGGGGGCCTAGCAGGCTCCTCCCTCTTTAATTCTTTGTGCATCATGGTCTGTGCCTCACTGCTTCACACATTCTGTACCTTGATACATGTGACCCTGGCTGCTCCAACTCCTCCCACAGCCTCCCTTCTCTCTTATTTCTGCACAGTGGAATACAGGGTGTGCCTCTGTTTCTTTAGAATTCCACTTTCACCACTCCCTGCTTCCTGTGCTGCTTCTCCTAATCTTTCATGTATGATACCTCATCCTTTGTGAGGCTCTACTTAGCTCTATTTTTTAAATAAAATATTTCCCCTTTCGGGGGTAATGCCAGTGGTGCCCAGGGCTTACTCCTGGCTCTGTGCTCAGAGATCACTTTTGATGGGCTGTATGGGACCCTATGGGCTGCTGGGGATTGATCCTGGTTTAGTCATGAGCAAGACCTTACCCACTGTCCTATCACTCAGGTCCCAAATCTTATTTTATGCTATGTATTATAGCATATGATCCCTAATTTAATAATTTTACTGCATTGTAAATGTCTGTTAAGGAAACATATGCAATTGAATTTACATTAGTACCATTTCTGGACCTTACCCTTCTTAAGTTATTATCATCATCAGGTTCCTCACATACTGCTTGTGTGTTCTCAGGGCTGATGAATGTGTGTGTTTAATAGATTGCTATTCAGTTTCTCAGCATATATCTATCATAGACTACATGGCAGGGCAGTACTGAATAGGAGGCATAAAAAAGAATAGAAAAATATTCCCACTGTAACGGATTAAAATGCACCACATCTGATGAAAAAAACATTACAAACCAAAGACTTGCAAGAAAAGAAATCTCTGCTAAAAGGTCATTTTACCACTGAAAGTGACAAAAGTGATCAGACAAGAGAAAACTTGAAATGAGAAAGAGACCAACAACCCATCATATGTGTAAAGGGAATTCCAAAATAATGTGCAGTTGATTTCTCTTCAGACATAGAGATCCAGAGGCAGTTGAATGACATATTCAAAGTGAAGACAGAACTGATAACTGGGACTCTTAGACACACAGACTGTCTTTCATAAATGAAACTTCTAAAATTTCCAGATAGAAATACTGAGAATTAATTACTAGTAAAGCTCCACAGAGTACTTGAGGAAGAAAGTAAGTCTCCTCTGATGAAACTGATTCTATAAAAAAAAAAAAAAAAACATAGAAATAAGGGGCCAGAGCGATAGTGCAATGGGTAGGGTGTTGTCTTATACGTGACTAACCAAGTTGTTTCCCTAAATGTTGTTGTTTGGATGGAAAGTTTTAGAAGATTACATGAGCAAAATTATTAGTGAGTTTGGATTGTGCAACATTTTGTTAGGTACAATGTCAAAAGTGCAGAGAGATAAAGGGGAAGGACAGATAAATTGGATTTAATCAAAATCAAAAAACTTTTGTTCTTACATCATCATCTTACCTATCAAGATAATTTGATAGGACTCAAGATAATCAAGGGACTTATTAAGATAATTTGATAGAACAATCCACAAACTGAGAGAAAATTTATTTTTGTTCCTTATTTGGTAAGGGGCTTCCATCAAAAATATGTAAGTGGGGGGCCAGAGCAGTGGCACAAGGGGTAAGGCATCTGCCTTGCCCGCGCTAGCCTAGGACAGACCATGGTTCAATCCCCCAGCATCCCATATGGTTTCCCAAGCCAGGAGCGATTTCTGAGCGCATAGCCAGGAGTAACCCCTGAGCGTCACCAGATGAGGCCCAAAAACCAAAAAAAAAAAAAAGTAAGTGGGGGTCAGAGAGATAGCACAGCAGCAGATGTTTGCCTTGGATGCAGCTGATCCAAGATGAGCAGTGGTTCAAATCCTGGCATCCCATGTGGTCCTCTGTGCTGTCAGGAGTGATTTCTGAGTGCAGAGCCAGGAGTAACCACTGAACACTGCCAGGTGTGACCCCAAAAGAAAAATATGTATATGCTCTTAGAGCTCAGGATTCAGAAAGATGATTTAAATATTGGTGGAGGGTTTGAGTTGATCTTTCTTAAAAGACATGCACATGACCAGTAAGCATATGAGAAGATGTTTAATATCAGTTTGGGGAATTTTCAATGAGGATGAGACAACATTTTAGACCTGTATAGTTAAATAAAAGACAGAAGATAATACCTAGAGAAACTGGAACTTCATATGTAGCTGGTAGCAATGTGAAATGGTCTCAGATTGCTTGAAAATAGTCTGGCATTCAGAAAGTTTTAACAGTTCCCATATGATGCAGTAATGGAAGTTCTGTCTTACATATCTGTGGACCCAAGAGAAGGACAAGAGAGGACCTTTAACCCCTATATTATTGGCTTCAGCTTTGAGGCAAGGGAAGTGAAAGCTTATCCACATAAAATGTCACACAACTGTTCACAGAAAACTTGTGACTAACATCTACTTAACAGAAACATTCAAATGCTTATCAGCTACAGAACGGGTTTACATAAAGTGTGATTCATCTCAAAACGGGTTAGTACTGGTCATAGAAAATATTGATAGATACTGCAGCATGAATAAAGCTTGTCGTCTGTATACATAGTTGTAAGATGAAATCTTTTGCTACGTTGAGTAGCAAAATTTTTTTTGCTGAAATGAGGACAAATTCCAGATGATCTCGCTGACTATGTGATATATAGAGACAAACAAATGAATAAACAATCTGAAAGAAAAACCCTGACCTTGGAACTGTAGTTACCAAGCATTAGGGAGGAAGTGGGTGAGCATGCAGAGGTAGACCAGAGGGAAGTGGGAGTAGGCCCTATATACATTAATACCATAAACTGAAGTGCTATCCAGAACAGACTAACCAGATTGTTCATAGAACTTGCCCATATTTTGCCTAAACTTGCCTAAACCTTGGCACTAGAAATGGCAGAAGTTCCCTTTCCCTGTTAAAATTCATCACTGGAAAAAGTCAAGTTAGTCAGACAGAGATTTCCTCTCCATTCATTGCCACCCTGTTCTTATATTCTATCCAGTCAGTCTCCACTAGAAGAGTCTTATCCTCTAGAATTCTGTTTCTAGTCTCCTTTTTCTATTGCTAATTTACTACATGTGGTGCTACATGCACATGCGCACACACACACACACACACACACACACACACACACACACACACCTGCTTTCCCAATACCTGTGTCTGTTAGCGGTTGAAACATGCATTACAGCAAAGGTGTCTTGTGTCTGAGTAAATTCTCCTGGAAACAGTTCTATTCTAATGAAAGTATTTGTTGGCACCAAAGGACTTATGTTTGGGGTTCGTACCCAGAGGTGCTCACTATAATGAGACTGAATCCAGAAAGAACTGTAATGATGACTCAGAGTCCCAGTGACTTAAGCCACTGACCACTGACTTAAGACCAATTGTGTCTCTCTTATCTGGTCCTGCCTTCTGGTATTATTTTTTTTTCAATTTCTGATTGCTCAAGCAAAGGTTATCAGGTATTGTGAACGTAGGCCAGAAGGCATGAAGACAACATAGTGAATCAGACTGAAGGACACTGCATCTTCATGCTTGCTGTCCTGACTCATTTATAGATCACAGCCCCTCTTTATGTGCTCAATAGCATCCTTGTTTGATTGGCCAATTAGATGGGTCACTTTTGTTTTTTTGGGGGTCACATCAGTGATACTCGGGACTTTCTCCTAACTCTGCACTCTAGAATTATTTCTGGATATGCTCAGGGGACTGGATGGGATGTTAGGGATCAAACCTGGGTCAAGTGCATGAAAGGCAACCGCCTTACCTGCTGAACTATTGATCCAGCCCACGTGGCCTTTATTTGTGACCTTGGGTGCCCATGTGCAGTCAGAGCCACATTTATTCAGGATCACATGATCCACTCTTCCCTTGTCTTGCTGTGGAAAAGCTAGAATTTGCTGGCAAGTCGTTACTGGTATATCTCCATCCTGAATAGAAATAATTTCAGCTCTCGAACTTCATGTCTGTGTGTGGGTTTCAGAGTTGTTTCGTGTAATCACCTGTGCCCTCACTTTTTTCTCTGTGTTAAGTACACTCAGAGAGCAGCAGATGGCATTCTCTCCCTATGCTTGTTATGCCCTCCCACTTAGAATGCACTCACAGCCCTTGGTAAACTGAGTAGGAAAGCACTTGCATAATGAAACAAAAACATGGCCGAATGGTAATTTCCATGGTTTCTGTGACTGTGTGTGCAGTCCAGGGTTGAGAATGAATGTGCTTATTGCTATTTCTGGCCTCTTGACTCTCCTAATTGTGGGCAATGTGTATCTTTATAGGAAAGCGACTTCAGGAAATTCAATCACAAGAATGCTACATAGAATTTTTTTTTTGGTTTTGGGGACACATTTGACAGTACTCAGGGGTTATTCCTGGCTCTATGCTCAGAAATCACTCCTGACAGACTCGGGGGACCATATGGGATGGCGGGATTAGAACCACCGTCCTTCTGCATGGAAGGCAAATGCCTTACCTCCATGCTATATCTCCAGCCCCTACATAGAATTTTCTTTTTTATTTTTCACCTCCCTTCATCAGTGCAAGTTCCCCACCACCAATGTCCCAAATCTCCCTCCCTCCCAACCCACCCCCACCTAGAATTTTCAATGTTTTATATAGATAGGTATAGCTTTAAAATATTTTAAAGTAATCATTTAAAACTATTCAACTGCCGGGCGGTGGCGCTGGAGGTAAGGTGCCTGCCTTGCCTGCGCTAACCTAGGACGGACTGCGGTTTGATCCCCCGGTTCCCCATATGGTCCCCCGTGCCTGCCAGGAGCGACTTCTGAGCGAATAGCCAGGAGTAACCCCTGAGTGTCACCGGGTGTGGCCCAAAAACCAAAAAAAATAAAATAAAAACAAAAACAACTATTCAACTATAACAAGTATTTTTGCAGGCAGATCATAGGGGATCATTCCTGTGATGGTTATTTTTATATTTTGAAGTTGTAACTTAGAGAATATGATAATGACTTGGAATATTTCACTGCTAAGTATTTAAAACTTTCCAAACTTTTAAGTGGACTAATTTTACATTTAATGAGTAAATATGTCATAGTCTGTCTCTGTGTTAATGTTAATAGAACTAAAACTACTGGATTGTGTTCTTTTAATTGCCACATATATACATACTACATATATATTTTATATGATAGTATTCAGATAGATAACTTACACCTCACTATCTTGTATGATAATATATCTTAATGTAAAACAACACTTTTTTATGGGCCACACTCATTGCAGTCAGAGGTTACTCCTGGCTCTTCACTCAAATTATTCCTGTCAGACTCAGGACCATAGGGGATGCCTGGGATAGAACCCAGATCAGCACATGCAAGACTTACCTGCTGTGCTACCTCTCAAACCCCAGAAAACACATTTTTTTAATGTTCCAGCTTAACATAAAATTGAGCAAAGTGACTAAAAGCCTAATTATTTTACTTTTAAGTGTCTTAGTTAAACTTTTCAGTACTAACTCACTCTAAGTGTTTTAATGTTGATTCATGACCATATATTAGAGAAGAAAATCTGAAACAAAAATCCTCCAAACATGTATGAATAAAAACATTCTTAGTAATCAAAAGTATGATGCAGGGTATATAAATAGAGTTTAAATTGGAAAAATATGCACTTTTATCTTTTTGAATAGGCTTCAAATCCAACATGCTATTTTTTGGTATTAAATCTGTGAACCTAGGATACAGCTCAGTTATTGAGCACTTACTTGCCTTGAATGTAAGGGGCCCTGGGTTTAAAACCTAGAGTTGCCCCTCCAAAAAATATATGTATGTAGAGTTGAATTAGAGTAGTTATGTAATTACTTTGGGGGGAGAAGAAGTTTTATTCTGTGAATCAGAGCTGAGAGTGCTCATGGGCACTGGCTCTTTGCTTAGAGGTCACTTCTGGTGATGTTCAGGGAACCAGGTGGTACAGAAGATCATTGTGGGATTAGCTGTATGCCTGGCCTTAACCCCTGTACTCTCCAAACACATGTAATTCTTTATGTATGCATTTATGAAACATGCGTTTCTCCTTTGACACACTGAAATAAACTCTAGAAGAATAGAGGTAACGATCCTTTGTGATTACTTGAAAAAGCATATGCTTGTTCATAGCATTTTAGATGTATATTTTCTTTTTTATTTTTCCCATTTATTTTTATTGGTCATAAATTTTAAGGTGATACAAAATTTACTTGTGCAATTTGAAACCCATTTACAAGGTGTACAAAATGAAACTCCACATGTAGATTATAAATTCATTTGGGGAGCTGTTCTCTTGATTAATTTTTTAAAGGTAAAAAAGAAGTCATTTCTTCCTATTGTGGTTATTGTTATTCCAACATCTGATCTTGATTTTTTTCTAATTATTCTAAGAAATTACTGTACTAAGAATAATAAAATTCTATGATAAGAATGAGCTTATCTTTGAAGAACTCATTTTAAGATTTTTTTGTTACTAAATTTTACATGGACCCTCCATTGGTTTGTAGTTTTAGCAATCATGTAGATAGAATCCATGTAGTAGTCATGTAAAAATCATGTAGTAGTCATGTAGAAGGCATTTGTCTTCTTACAAATGAAAAGTCCCACTTAACTTACAATATACATTGATTTCTGTGAGAAAGTTTCCATGGTCTAGTCATATCTGTATTCTATGATGTGTGTGCATTATATCTGCATTTATATGATCATTCGTGCTTCTGGGATTAGGATGGAAGTCCACAAATTTTAGAAAACCTGCTAAAAGTTTATTGACTCTTGTATGATAGAGATGGGAACTCTGGTTACAGAAGTCTTGGGGGGAGGTCTGCTGTGTTATATAACATTTGAGTTGTTTGCAGGGAGAGCAAGGTGACAACCGGCATTTCTGTAGGAGAAGCTGTTGCTGCTTTTCTGTTAGAAAGTATGGCACTGGTGCTAACATGGCTTATCTTATTATTTAGTGTCAAAGTAGCTATCAAAGAGAATCCCTGAAAGTATTTTCTCTCTTCTGCACATAATTGCTTTAAGTGGCTTGCTTGAAGGGAATCCAGATGAGAGAGGCTCCAGCCCAGTTCTGCTGCAAACCCCGGAGCGACTCGCTATTTGTAAATAAGCCACCCCACATCTTTGTTTCCTTTTGCTTCAAGGAATGCTTAACATCTATTATGTATTAGGATGACTTGATGATCGGCTAAAATAATGAAAGTCATTTAGCTACAGGTTTGTAAATATGGTGAAATATCTCCAGAAGACTTTTAGATTCCCAAGATAGTGATTGCAGAACATATTTTTCTTATGAAATAGAATGAGTAATATTGTGGATATAATAATAATTGGTAATAATTTAATAATTTTAAAAGTTCTCTTACTAATCTCTTACATACTGATATATTTGCTATTTTTTAAGAATAAATACAAAAATAATTATAGGCTAATTACTTCCCAAGCACATTAGTATTTGAAGAAAAGATATATGTAGACCCAGAATTGATCTAGTACCGGTTATTTGAATATTTTTATAATATATTAGATGTGGGTGGGAGATTTCAAATATATATTGTTCATTGCCGATTCCTATTTTATCTAATAACTGGGAAGAAAAATGAGCAAGACAAGCTAATTGAAATATATATACAGACAGCAAACCAGAAATTCAGGCTATTAGCTTATATGTATGATCAGAATAATACAAAACAAAACCAAAATTTTATGAAGGTAATATAATTATAAATAAATAGAACCGGAGGCCCGGAAGATAGTATGGAGGTAAGGCGTTTGCCTTTCATGCAAAAGGTCATCGGTTCGAATCCCAGTGCCCCATATGGTCCCCCGTGCCTGCTAGGAGCAATTTCTGAGCATGGAGCCAGGAGTAACCCCTGAGCACTGCCGGGTGTGACCCCCCCCAAAAAAAATAAAGAAATAAAATAGAACTGAACAGATAGTACTGGACCTAAGGTACCTGCTTTGCTCACAGTTGCTATCCTGATTCAACCCCCTGTAATATAAAGTCCCCAGATCATTGCTCAAAGATCCAGGCCCTGTGCATTACTATGTTTGATCCCAAACAAATAAAAAAAAGAAATACAGAAATTTGGGGGCTGAGAGCGCAGAGGTTTAAGCACAATGCTGATCTGGTTCAATCCCTGGTACCACATATGGTCCCCTAAGCACTTTTAGTAATGTTCCCTGAGCACAGAACCAAGAGTAAGTTCTGAGTGCCACCTCAGCCCCCCCAAAATTGACTAATTAAATTAAATAAACATACCAGACTATAATAAGAAAACAGCATTTCTAATAGTCTGATAGATAATATTTTTAGATAATATTTTCAGGCCTTCCCTACTAGTGATGTTCTAGCTATACATTTGGGAAATTCAAGAAAATCTAATACAAAGTATTTAACTTTGTCTAAAAGAAATGCTGCTGCCTTTGTTCAAATCAAATACTGCTTTCAGACAGCAGTATCATGTGCAGAGTGCAGTTGAATGAATTTGTTGTAACTATATCGGTGAAAATCATTCTCTAAATTATCTCATAGCTTAAGTCTTACAGATTTAGATGCTGGCCAACCTCGATGAATTCGGTGTGCATTTATTAGTGTACCGCTGGTTTTGGCTGATTGTATCAAACAGAAGCTGCTAGATGTAATGTTAAGCCACAGCGTGGCAGTAGACCGGAAAAGCAGAGTTCAGTCTTGCAGATGATAGTAGTTGATGTTTCTATTCCATTTGGAACATTTATTCTTTTTTCTTTCCTGTGAAAGGCCAAACATCTTTTTGCGGAAACAAAGGAGAAATGAGCATTCTCTGTGAGGCTCCTTTACCGCCCTCATGATTAATGATCACTGAACACTTTTGAAAGATTAGCATTTTTCAGAGCGGCTAAAAAATATACTGTTTTATTTAATTACAAGAAAGTAAAGGCTCTTCACACTGACAGGTGGTGGAAATTAGCAGGCAGTTTTGAAATTGTGCTGTGCACGAGAAATTAGATCTCATTTTAATTCTGCTTTTCTCAACTAGCAAATGAGGTTAATGCCATACATATTCAGCTGATATGGATGAAGAAATTGATATAAAGTAGATCAACATAGCTACAGGGCTAGATTAATTTATAGGTAAAGAGGCAGTGATGAATGAAAGTAATGTAGTGGTGGTCACTAAACTCCCGTGCCATGAGGGATTCAATAGCGTTAGTTGCTCATTAAAGGCATTGTCGGGGCGCATTGAATAGAAATTTGAAAAGGAATAGCCAACTAACCCCTAATTATCAAAATACAGAAAATACTAATTATACCTTAATTAGCTTTTCTTTTAATGTACTGAAATTTGTTACTTTTTGTGTGGCACAAATGGATAGTTATATCAACAATAAATAGGTTGTTTTAATAACTTTCTTTTACCTCTGGGAAAACTACACTCCAATTTTTAATATGCAATAATGCTTCTCTCTAGCCTGTAGGAGATGAAAATTATTAAGTAGGTTTATTTTTTTGATGATTTTACAGCAGCTTTGGGAAGAATTATTTCACCATGCATCAATTACTTTTAATTGAACTGAATATTTTTCAGATTGTACCAAATGCCTCTCATTTAAGTTTAGCAGTTAGAGTTTAAGAAAGCGTCGTAATGAGAACTGCATATAACCTCTGTCATGTGTTAATAATAAGATATGGATGATTATTGATTTTTAATTTTTAAAAGACAACCCAAGGTAGACATTGCTTAATCCTGGTAAGCTCTGTTGGAGAAAAAGGCGTTATGTTTTTGAAACTTGATTTGTCGTGTGTGTGTGTGTGTGTGTGTGTGTGTGTGTGTGTGTGTGTGTGTGTGTGTGTAATTCCTCAAAATTAGGTAGGTAAGTATCAAAGAATCCTGTGAAAGATTGGTTTTGTTTTAGAACCACTATGCAAAGTACTGTGGGGGGAACAATGTGAACTTTTAGGGAAACAGACCCCTAGTCTGCTCTGTGCTTCTCTTCTCTCCCTGGCTCATGGCAAAATACTGCCAACTAGCATGAGAAACTTGTACAGAGCGTGAAGAGAACTAAGTACCGTTATTAAGTGTGTCAGGTACCAGGCATCCAGGCATAGCATTTAATATAAAGCAAATAGGAAAAAAAAATCCAAGTAATTGCTGTTACTAGTAAGAAGTAGAACTAATTTTAAAATTTCCTATAAATTTAGTACAATAGGGGCCCGGGAGATAGCATGGAGGTAAGGCGTTTGACTTTCATGCAAAAGGTCATCGGTTCGAATCCTGGTGCCCCATATAGTCCCCCGTGCCTGCCAGGAGCAATTTCTGAGCATGGAGTCAGGAGTAACCCCTGAGCACTGCCGGGTGTGACCCAAAAACCATAAAAAAAAAATTAGTACAATAGGAAAGTTCAATTTTAGGAAAAATGTAAGAATTTTATGTCACTGTTGGGATGCCTATGTAATTCCTGATCTATACAGGACTGATTATGCTTTCTTTCAAAAATCAAGGATAGGGAATTTCAAAACAATTTATCTTTGTCACAGTCTTCGGAACCGGTGGTTAAACACAATCTGATTTTGTAAAATACAAAAGTGTGACTTCTGGGGCCATACAGATAGCACAGTGGTAGGGTGTTTGCTTATCATGCAGCTGATCAAGAAAGGACGCCATCCCATATGGTTCCCCTCCCACCCCCTGCCTGCCAGGAGTGATTTCTGAGCGCAGAGCCAGGAGCCTGAGCGCTGCTGGATGTGACCCCCCCCCCAAAAAAAAGTGTGACTTCTAATGCAATGAAATCGATAATGCTTTCAAAATTAATTTTTTATTCTTGCTTTCAATGCTTATATTGGAGCTGTTTTCTCCTTTTGCTTCTCTTCTGCTTTCCTTTTTGGGATTCACTGACTTGCCACACAGCTACCCTTTACTCCTGTTTGGACATTAAACCTCTCCAAGTTCATTTTCCTTGTCAGAAAAACAAAATAGTTTTGATGATGAATTGTGGCAGCATATTATGCCAGTATCCTTGTTTCTGCAGTCAGAAAACATCAGATCAACAGTTCACATTTGGGGAAGAGGGTGATGGTAGAGAATCCTCAGAGGAGAGGAGAGAAATGGAAAGAGAAGGCTCACAGGAGAGGAGAGGAGAAGAGAAAAACAGTTTCTAGTTCACCAAGGCCCACAATCTAGCAGCGCCCCAAAAGAGAAGCATTGCACATTGGATCTGGGAGACAGCTCAGGGGACCAAGGCCTGAATTCCCTCTCCAGGACCATACAACCCCAGAAACATCACTGGGTGGGCCCTGGTATCAATGTGCCTGCTAGGACAGCCCAACTAGTCCCCAGCATTGCTCAGTATGAACAACACCGGCTCTCACCAGGGCCTCCCTTTCAACTGCCTGTCCTGCTTGGCCAAGTATCTGGGAGTGACCCCAGGGCCTATGACCACTACTTGGGGGAGCCTCCACAAAATAAGCTCTGAGCAGCCTAGCCATCAGTTATAAATGTGAAATAAGTGCAAAAATAAGGCGTAGCCTAGTTTTTATCTCTGCATTCCATGGCAAACAACTGCAGTGCGTTCCACCACTTTAAACACTAAAAGCCACCACCTAGCCCCCTCCCAAAAAAAAAAAAAACAGAGCAGTGATTCTGGAGAACAAAAACGAACAGTTTCCATGCAAGGTTAGGAGTGGGACTGGGTGGAAAGAAGTAGGTAAGTTCATGAGAAGAGAAAAGCCTCTAAAAGGTCAGGATACTGAATTTGAGTGGTGGCCTTGTCTGTTGCATTAGTCGGCTTTTTTTTTTTTTGTTTGTTTTGTTTTTGGGTCACACCCGGCAGTGCTCAGGGGTTCCTCCTGGCTCCATGCTCAGAAATTGCTCCTGGCAGGCACGGGGGACCATATGGGGCACAGTATTCGAACCAATGACCTTTTGCCTAACCTCCATGCTATCTCCCAGGCCCTAGTCTGCCTTTTTAAAGTCAGATGTGGTGCCTTAAAATCATGTCATTTTTCTCTTTTTTACTTTTGGCCTGAGTGATAGGAATGCCAGAAGTGACAGCTATCCATTGCATACTAGGCCAAGTAGTGTGCTGACTTCTCTAGGGGACGGAACACATGTTTTCTGTAAAATGCAAACACATTTCTATTTTCTGCCATTTGTTCTCACATTATAGAGAATGCTAAGATGAACATTTTGAACAATGTTTTTCCTGGCCTTCCTTTCCTCCTCTTCACTTTCTTTCTCTATCCCTTTCTCTTTTCTTCCTACTTTCCTCCCTTCCTTTTCTTTCCTTTTAAAATTTTTGTTTTATTTTAGGCAAATATATAATACCTATAAGGCATTTTTTTCTTCATTTAGAAAATGAGGATCATAGGACCCATTCCTGTTAATGAAAATGATGAGATGAATATCTGCTCAGTGTTGGCCCTGGGTGCACGTTGCTCACTCACTATTAGCTGCATAGACAGCCATGAGGTCGAGAACAAGGGACCATCACTTTTCCTCTTTGGCTCCACTAGAATGGTTTTGAAATGGCAAACTCTTAGATCTGAAATGTAAGATCTAAGACTGCAACTGTAATATATATATATAATGTATATTTATATATAAATTTATATATATAATTTATATATATATAAATATATGTAGTATATATATTTCTAAGCTGTTTTATTTAGATCACAAGCTCCTGAAAAGACAATTTTGCAAGTCAGTTGTGCTTTTAAAAAATTATTTCTGGACTGAATAGATTTAACAGCAGGTATGGACTGCTTTGCACACAGCCAATCCGGAATGGATACTCAGCTTTCCCAAGCTGTTTCTGATCATGAGCCTTTAATTCCAGAGCCTTTACACATAGGACCCAATACCCCCCACCCATACACATAAATATCCCCCTCAAAAATAAATTATGAGGGACCATAGAGATAGCACAGTGGTAGGGTATTTGCTTTGTGCGAAGTCAATCCAGGACTGTGGTTCGAATCCCAGCATCCCATATGGTCCCCTGAGCCAGGAGTGATTTCTGAGTGCAGAGCCAGGAGTATTTCCTGAGTGCCACTGGCTATGACCCAAAAACCAAAAAAAAAAAAAATTGGGGGGGAAATGCCCACACTTAGCATGAAAACACACACACACACACACACACACACACACACACACACTGTATAGGAACTTTCAGAAAAAAGCACTCTTGGAAACTTATAAAGCATATTGGTCTTATTCAAGGCCCTACCTCAAATTATTGAAGAAGGCCCTACCTCAAATACTTCTTAACCCTGATCAAAGTTTTTTTAAATGGAAATCTACTTACATTTTACAAAATACACTCTGGGAAATGCTTTGGACATCAACATGTCTTTCATAGCTCCAGTGCATGCCCTGCCATAGAATTTGGACCTACAGCCAAACAAGCACACATTTTTCTCTCGAGGTTACAAGGAGGGAGGAAGATGCTGTGAGTAGAAACTTTGAAATGATGGTTCTGCTTCACAGACAGTGAGGAAAGAGGAATAGGGGTAGATTCTAACATGGGGCATCTTGTGTGTAGGACAACGAGTCACATGAGTCAGAATTAAGAGTCTGTCAGACTCCTACATATTTGTCTCTATTGGAACTGTAAGTTATAGTAAGACAGATCCAGACATTGGATCCTTACAGAATTATAAAAAGCTTATGATTCTGAGGGACTAAATATAGTTACTTAGAAGAAAGGTGATTTTAAAAATAGGCAGGAGAAAGGAGACAGAGTGATAGAACAATGGGCAGGATATTTACCTGACCCGGGCTCAATTTCCAGCATCCATATTGTCCCTCAAATTCACCAGGAGTGATTCCTGAGTGAAAATTTGGGACATTGGTCATGGGAGTTGCACTGGTGTAGGGGGTGTTCTTTACATGACTGAAACCTTAACACAATCATATATATATAATATAATATAATATAATATATAATATAATCATATATATAATAAAGATGTTTAAATATAAAAAAAAAAGAAAATCCAGGAGTAAGCCCGTGTGGTTCCAAAACAAAAGTAAATAAAAATAAATGCAATTATCTTATAAGAAATGAACATGAACCCCATTCTGCCTGCGGTCACATCTTAAAATCAGGTGTGCATACGAATCAAATCGACTTTTTTTGTTGTTGCTCCTTTAAATACTCTCCAGTAGTGAGTGCCTAAAGCGGTCATAGAAATCTGTCTATTAAGGTAACTGTGGATCATTCAGAGTAATATATTTTAATCAGCGAAATAGATTATCAGAAAGCTATATTGTTAGCTTTTTGACTAATTAAGTTCAGTTTTAGCTTTTCTTTTGCCACTACTCTGTTGGCTTCACCTCAAAGGGACAGGATGTCTATAGATTAAACTGAGATTAAGAATTTCTACACTGATGATTTGGGAAATACGAAGTGATGGATAGCATAGCCTTTAGAGCTGAGACCTTTCGAGGCTTTTACTGAGATAATTCTCGATGAAGAATTAATTCTAGTATATACTAAATATATGCTTTCAAATAGGCATAATTCATCAGCCATTTCAGGAAGTCACATGTTATTTGAGAAAAATTGGTATATATGAACCTTTTTTCTATAAATAATGCTTTTTATGATCTCATGTGGGGATCTTCTATAACTAGTGAAATATTGTATGTCTATTTTTTTTTATTAAGGTCTTCCACTTTATGTTCTAGCTATACACACACACACATACACACACACAATTTTGCATTTAGCATTTTTAAAGATAAGTTGTCTATTAAAATAGGTCCTCTGTATTAAACATAAGGACATTTGTGAAAATTTGACTATAAAGTAAGAATACTGTTTATGATCCCATTATTTTGTAAAAATTTGTTTTCCTTCGTGTTTTACTACATAATAGTCAAATCAAATAAACTTTTATTTTTTTATTTATTTATTTATTTTGGTTTTTGGGCCCCACCTGGTGGTGCTCAGGGGTTACTCCTGGCTGTCTGCTCAGAAATAGCTCCTGGCAGGCACAGGGGATCATATGGGTCACTGGGATTCGAACCAACCACCTTTGGTCCTGGATCGGCTGCTTGTAAGGCAAACGCCGCTGTGCTATCTCTCCGGGCCTAAATAAACTTTTATTAAACTTAAAAATATCTACTTTCAAGAGTCAAGGATATGCCTCAGCAGTAGAACACTTGCCTTGTATGAATGATGTATGAGTTTGTTCCCTAGTACCTCGGGGCAGGTAGAGGGAGATGAAGAAAAAGGTTTGCTTTGTGTTTGGAAGTGTAGTTCATGTGAGTAATTTGAAAAGCAGGTAAAACTTTATGTATAAGGGTATTAATTCCAGTGATATATTTAAGAATAGAATATTAAGTTATATGTGTCATGAAATATCAGAGAAAAATGCTTATGCTGGGGTTGGAGAGATATCACAGTGAGAAGGGCAATTTCCTTGCACTCTGCCAACCTGGGTTCAATCCCTGGCATCTCATATGGCCCCAAGACTGCCAGGAGTAATTTCTGAGTACAGAAAAAGGAGTAAAACCTGAATGAGCAACAACAACAGTGTGACTGAAAACAAAAAAAAAAGAGAGAAAAAGTGCTTATTTTTCACCCTTTTATTGTCATATCTAGGCCTAAACACTAGTAACTCGTATCTTTTTATTTTATAAAATTTTGGGCTTCTTTTGATGTTTTTGACATATCGATACTTTTAAAAAGCAGGACAGAAAGTTATTAGGGATTGGGGAAATGGTAGAAGAGATAAGGCCTCTCATTCAGCTGACCCCAATTCAAATCAACAGTACCAGCTATGGTCTCTGAGCATAGCCAGGGGTCACTCCTCAGTACTGCTAGGGGTGGCCCAAAACCAATAAATAAATATACATATATAAAATTCTCCAAAGACTAAAGAAGATAAATTAAAATGTGAATGGTGATCATCTCTGTCTGGGTCTGTGTATTTTGATTTATCCTTTATAGCATCATCTCCTGAAAAGCGTTTTGATAAAAAATAATTTTTCTACATGCAAAATGTATGTCATGTCTTTTGTTCCACAGTTGAAAGCTCACATACTCCAAAACATATTAGCAGTTTTCTTGTATTTGGAGTCCAAGTTGGGAAGCGCAGAAATGTTTCTGCCCTGTGACCGCATGATGCCATCTTCAAAACTCCGGTACTGGGAAATGATCCCTTCTCCTTGCTCTCTATGCTTATAAATGGCACATTTCATACAGATTTACATCTATCAGCATGAAGCCTGAAGTTTCTTAGAAAAGTGTTTCTTTTATGATGTTAATAGCAGACCTATACACAATATTTAAGACTTAGAGCTCAACTCTGTGGAAAAGTGCTGTGAGAAAATTCACTGAAATGTTTATTTTCTTTCTGTTCACAGCTAGGAACATTTTTCTTATGAAAAGAGCACATTTATTTTTTTAATTTAGTTTCTCTATTAACTGATTATAGATGAAATAGCTTCTCTATTAACTGATTATAGATGAAATTCTTAAGGATTTTCACCTGGTTTTCTGCCATACTTTCGCATCAGTTACAGGGTCTGTTAAAGGCAGGTAAATCTGCTCTCGAAATCATAGTTTTTACTTCTTAGTTCTTCATTGACTTTTAAGAATTTTAGTGTCTTTATGAATAGAGCATTTTGAACAGAAGTGCCAGTCTGGAGGGATTGTCATTTCACATAATTAGAAATATTTAAGCAGTTCTGAAGACATAGAAGTTTGTTAATAAATATTGGGTCTTAAAATATAATTTTATTGTAAGAAGACACAGGAAATGGAGACATATATCCTGCTCATGTATTGGGAAGATTAGCATCATTAAAATGACAATACTTCCCAAAGCATTGCACAGATTTTATGCAATTCCTCTAAGGATACCCATGACATTTTCAGAGAAGTGGATCAAATCCTGAAATTCATCTGGAACAGTAAACACCCAAGAATAATTAAAGCAACTTAAGGAAGACGGAGATGTGGGGCATCACTTTCCCAACTTTAAATTGTACTACAAAGAAATATTCATTAAAACAGCATGGTACTGGAATAAAGACAGACCTTCAGACCAATGGAATAGGCTGAATTTTCAGAGGATGACCCTCAGACATAAAAATCAATAAATATTTGATAAAAGGGCAAGAAATGTAAAATGGAGCAAGGAAAGCCTCTTCAACAAGTGGTATTGGGACAACTGTCAGCCACATGTTAAGCTTTCTTCTAGTTCTCAACTTTATGCTATTATAGCATGTAAATATAAAATATGAACTGAAAGAAGTGGATCAAATACTTTTTAAATTCATTTGGAACAGTAAAAACTCACAAATAGCTAGCAAAAGCGAGCCTTAGGAGAAAGAAGATGGGAGGCATCACTTTCCCCAACTTTAAATTGTACTCAAAGCAATAGTCATGAGAAGAGCATAGTAATACAATAAAGACAGACTATCAGAACAGTGGAATAGAAAAGTATTTTGAGACTGACCCCCAGGTATACAACCAATTAATCTTTGATAAAGGGATAACAAAGTCATGATGGAGCAAGCCTCTTCAACAAGTAGTGCAACCGGTCAGTTACATGCAAAAAGATGAACTCAGACCTGTCTTTAACACCATGCACAAAGGTCATGTCAAAATGGATTAAAAACCTTGATATCAGACCTGAAACCATAAGGTACATAGAGGAAAACATAGGCAAAATAGTAAATAACAGAGACTAATAGCATCTTCAAGAGGAAACACCACTGTCCAAGCAAGTGGAAGAGGAGATAAACAAATGGTACTACATTAAACTGAGAAGCATCTGCACTTCAAAGGAAACAGTAACTAGGATACAAAAGCTACCTATTGGAATGGGAGAAACTATTCACCCAATAATCCATCTGATAATGGGTTAATATCTAATATATATAAGATACCCACAGAACTGAATAAGAAGAAACATCTAACCTCATCAAAAAAAATGGAGAGAAGAAATGAACAGACATTTCCTCAAAGAAGAAATACAGATGGCCAAAAGACACATGAAAACATATTACACATCACTAATGCTCGGGGAGATGCAAATCAAAATAACAAGGTATTATCTCACACCATAGAGACTGGCACATATCACAAAGAACATGAACAAGCAGTGCTGGCATGGATGTGGGGAGAAAAGAACTCTCATTCACTGATGATGGGAATGCCATCTAGTCAAACCTTTCTGGAAAACAATATGGATGTTCCTTAAAAAAATTGAAATTGAGCTTCCTCATGATCCAGCAATAGCCGCCCTAGAGATGCGCCTCAAGAACACAGAAACACAGTACAAAAAGTGGCCTCCGCACTCCTATGTTCATCACAAATGAAGGGGTGCCATTAATGTCCTTTCCACATTAGACCTTCTCTACTCTAACTGCTCTCTCCTCTCTATCTACCATGAAATGGTCCTCTTGATTTTCATCTCTAATGTCTCTGGATATCATCCTACACTGGGATATAAGGAAAATAAAAGGCAGTGTGGGATGATATCCAGAGACATTAGAGATGAAAATCAAGAGGACCATTTCATGGTAGATAGAGAGGAGAGAGCAGTTAGAGTAGAGAAGGTCTAATGTGGAAAGGACATTAATGGCACCCCTTCACATGCAGTAGTACAAACTGCGATGTTACAAAAGAAAAGGGTGGGGGGAGATAAAGATAAGAGTGAAGTAAAAATATCTGCCCCAGAGGTAGGTGGGAGAGAGTGGTTAGGAGGGAAGAGGGCATCAGGAAGGGTGAGAGGGAAACTGTTGACATTGGTTATGGGAAACGTGCAGTGGTGAAGGTTGTTATATATTGTTTGACGTAACTCAATTATGAACAGCTTTATCTGTGGGGGGGGGGGGAAACTATTATGAACAACCTTGTGACATGGTGTTTACATTTAAAAAATATGTACTGTAAAAAAAAAAAACTTCTACTACCTTTAAATAACTTCCAATCTTTTCACTTTATTTTCTTAGGAGGTTCTGTTAAAAGTCAGTGAATTGCCCAAGGTCTCATAGCTGCTGTTGCTGACAATAAGAGAATGGTAGTCTTTGGTTTTCCTAATGTACTGTTTTTACCTAATCATTTTCTTCAATTCCTACATTAGAACTTTTTCACAAATTCAGTTTACATCACTGTTCTCCATAATTAAGCTTTTGAGTATATTTCAGTAATTGTAAATAAAATGCTGGTATTTGTTACATGTTTTCTTTTACCATTTGATAATATTTTTACAATAAGAATTAAGCAGTTATAAAAATAAATAGCTTGTTTTTCAATTGCCATAAGCTGGCTTTATTTTACACTGCTAATAAAGGCACATTATATTCAAGCATTGCAATTATCATTGAAATGCTCGTCCATTAACTGAAGCATTAGGCTGAGTATATAATTACTGTCTAGAGCCAATATCTTTGCGAAGCTCCATCTACAATGCTATTAAGATATAAGCAATATTTGTAAACTAATATTTAAATGATTCAGAATTGATACCATCTTTTACAAACTTAAAAATGAATAGTACATACATTTAATTTAATCATTTCTTGTCTGCTTAGAAAAATGGGATGTGAATTCTCAAAGATGATTGAAATGTGTGACCCGAGTTAGATGGATTTGAATACTGGTGCTACAGTCTAATACATATTAATCTTCTCAAAGTCTTTTTCAATTTTCTTATTGTGCTAAAACATAACATTTTCTATCTTAACTAGTCTTTTTCATATGACATTACAGAGTTTCCAGAGTGGGTTTTTTTTTCCCACCCATTATAATACACATTTATTCTACTCTAGCAACCATATTAGTACAATGAAGCATGGGGATTAGGGACTTGCATGTTTTTATGCAATTATAACTACAATTCATCTCTAGCAAAACTTTTTCCATCTTGCAAAATTGAAATTCTGTATCCACTAAAAACAAAAGCAGACACTACATTTTTCTGCCTCTTAGCCATGGCAATCACCATTCTAAATCCAATGATTTTGACTGCTCTTTTTTTTTTTTTTTTTTTTTTTTTTGGTTTTTGGGTCACACCCGGCAGTGCTCAGGGGTTACTCCTGGCTCCATGCTCAGAAATTGCTCCTGGCAGGCACGGGGGACCATATGGGGCACTGGGATTTGAACCGATGACCTTTTGCATGAAAGACAAACGCCTTACCTCCATGCTATCTCCCGGGCCCCTTTTTTGACTGCTCTTAATATTTCATGCGCATCCATGATATAGTAAATCATATAGGATTTATGCTTCATGTCTGATTTATTTCATTCAGCTTGATATCCTTAGGATTTGCTAATGTTGTGGCATATCAAGAATGTCCTTCCTCTTTAAGGCTGAATAGTATTTCATTGTGTGGTTAGACTTTGATTTACTCTTTTATCTGCCAGTAGCATCTTGAAATATACCTTGTAGCTATAACACATTGAGCTGTTGTGAAATAATGCTATGGATATGGGTGTACAGTTTCTCTTCTGGAACCCACTTTCTTTTTTTGGTATGTACACAAAAGTTGAATTGCTGAATCATTTTAATTCTATTTTTTTAAATTTCTGAGGAGCCATTATGTTTTCTGCAATGACTATACCTCCACATCCCTACTGTGCTAGAGTTTCAACTTCTATCTTCATCAACACTTTTAAATTGGCATTTAAAAAAACATAAAATAAAACATTTGCAAATTCTATTTGCGGTGAAACTGAAGTGGCTCAATGGTGTCAAAAATAATCATTGTGATCTTGTGACAACTGATAGCATGGCCCACGTGCCAAATTATTTATTACTTCTCCTTTCCTTCTCGCTTAGTGCTACTTAGAGATCTTGCTGAGCTCCTGTCTATGTGCTCAGGGATCATGACTGCTGGTGCCTGGGATTGAACCCAGGTTGGCTGCATGCAGAGAAAGCACACTGTACCACTTACACACTGTACCATCCCTCTGCTTCCTATTTCTTTAAGCCTCTGTTTTAAGGTATTGGAGAAGGATAGAACTAGAGACTAGCTGCTTCTTAGGGAAAAGGAATAAAGGTGTTTGAGTCCATATTTACTCAGCTTCTCTCCAAAAGAATTGCACAAATTTGCACAATGTACAATGCTGTGTGAACTGGGGGTGGGTAGATAAAAGGGATTTTAGAGAAATGAAAATTTAGAAGAGTGTAAAGAAGTAAGCACAAATTATATACAATCTTTCTAGACTTTTCTTCTTTTGTGATTATGAAAAATGTTGCTGAGAATGTTATCTATAAGTTTCTAGTAAGACATCGATTTCTTCTCATGTAGTTTTTACTTCTCTCAGAAAGAAATAAAGTGGTTGGATAGGAGAGAGATGGGAGATAGGAGATAGGAGGGAGATATCAGAAAACAAATTGTTGTCCCAAGTGGTTGTACCATTTTAAACGCTCACCAGCCAGTCATTGACTTCACATCCTTCCCAGCATAGCCATTCTTTCCAGTTTTAACTATTCTATGAGGGCATTGTGGAATTTTACTAGAATATTAGTTTGTTTTTTTTCCTGATAACTAATGATATAGAGTATCTTTTTTCATGAATTTAATTGGCTTTTGGAAGATCAATCTTTGTGAAATATCTGTGCTTATCTCTTCTTCACATTTCTTTCTGAGATACTTGTTTTCTGTTGTAGAAATTTCTTTGTAAGTTCTGTTTATCAGTCCTATTGTGTGTTTTCCCCCAGTCGTGATTTTCTTGATGTTAAAAGGTTTTATGCTATGTCAATTGGCTACAGAAAGCTATTTTTTCTTTTCTTTTTTTCTTTTTCTTTTTTTTAATACTTTAGTAGTTTTTTTTTCCTTTGACATTGGATAGTTTCTTCACATGTAGGTGTGGATTAGTAAGTGATCAGCTAATGACTGGATTCTCTCCATGTTCCTGCATCTCTTTCTCTTCAGCTCTTTTTCTAGTGCTTTCTGCTGCAAACCCGTATCTGCATTGGCCTTCTGGATTTGCATATCCATTTCTTTTTTAACTAGAAAGTGTGCTAGAGTTCACCACACCTCCAGTTTTCCTCAGGGATCACTGCTTTTAGTGATCTAATAAATCTAATAATTTGAATTCTAATAAATATATATTTATATATAGTTATAATACATTTCTAATAAATTAAATAATTTTAAAGTCTAATAATTTGAATTCTAAGAAATTGAAAAAACAGTGTTCCACTCATTTAAGTTGTCTGGATTTTTAGATATTTCAGACAAGAAGGCAAATATTGTCTTTTTTATTCTGCAGTGGCAAAATTCCTGGTTTCTGCTTTTCCTTCCACTTCGGTTTTTTTTTTTATATTTAAAGTAACATACTTCAAATGATAGAATATTTCTATTTTCTTAAGTCAGTGTCTTCTCTCAGAGTGGCTATGTCATAATGGAAGTACTCAAAGGAGAGATCCCTACACTGTTTCTCTGTTTCTGCAGTGGCTCAAAGAGTGAACATTCTGAGTTTAGAGACCACACGGTTTGTATGACATTGCTCGATTCTGTTTTTAGTGTAAAAGCAACCATTTACAATGTCAGTTATCTGGTCTGTCCATTTCCAGTCAAACTGTATTTATAGATACCGAGATTGGAAATTCATATAATTTTCATATGCCATGAAATATTAAAAGTTTCTTTCAACCATTGATAAATATAGATACCAGTCTTAGTGCATAGGTTATAAGGCAGTAGATGGCCAGCCAGATGGGCCTGTGGTCTAACGCTGCGGACCTTTAGTTGAGATCATTTCTCTTTTCGGTAATTATTGGCAACCATCTTGCTATTTGTTTTCTATTTGGCCTGTCTGTTTACTACTTCCTTCCCCACTCCCACTCCCTTTTCCTGTGAGTTTGGCTTCATTGAACATGTTTTAAATTCCTACACTTCATCTTCACTTATAGGCTCATTAGTTGTATCTCTTTCATTTGTTAACAGTTTCTCTATACATCCTTATTTTATAATAAACCTCTTCTGCTGGTCTGACCTCAAACGAGATGATACTTCACACTGTTATAATGTAAGGACGTTGTAACAACCTGCTTCCGTTACTCTTCCGGACTTTATTTTACTTCAACATTTCTACACCTCTTAGTAAATTGTTACTAGTATGAGCTGTCTATTAATATTTAAAGCCATTGGAGAGGGAAGGAGAAAGTTTTGCAGAGAATTATCTTGTCCTCACCTTAGCACTAGGTACAGGATTTCAGGTGGACATTTTCTTTTCTTTTATCTAGGTCAAAATGTGTCTCACTGCTGTCTTGTTTCTTAGTTTCTAAGAGGAGCTTTGAGAACATTCTGGAACTCTACCCTGAATGTTCAGGTTGCCTCAGAGCCTGAATTCTTGTGTTTTCACCTCAGTGAGCCCCTTTGCTAAGCTTGAGCCATGGGCTCTCCCCTCATCTGTAGTGTTCACTCGTCTTCCTGCCTCCCTTCTCCCAGTCCTGCTCTCCTTGACGCCTGTTGTTTTATGATCACACTGTTTTGCTGAATCCAATTCTTCATTACTTATGGCAAGAGATTGAATCTGGAGGTCTTCAACTTCATCCTAGTAGAAGAGCATTTCTGGGAGAGTGACTCCCGAGTGCAAGGGTGTTCCCTCCTGCTTTGGGTGCTTAACACAGGAGATGGGAGTAGCTTCCATCTGGTCTGTATTCTAGAAAACTGGGAAACTGGAATTTACCAGAGAAAGCTGGGATACTCGGAAACTAAAAGTTAAGGGAGTAACTGAAGGTAATACTAACTACAATGAAGGGAGTGAGTGATACTGGATAGTTTTAGAGAAAGTGATAGGAGGAATCAAACTTAAACTGGAAAAACAGAAAGTCTTAAATGGTAGTATTTCACCAAATAACTCCTGTTCTCTTGTCTTTAGCAGCCTCCCTCCTGCTATATATGATTGGACTTTCAACTTCAAAGTTCTTAACTACCATAATTATTTTGTTGTTGTTGTTTTAATTCTTTTTTTCTTTATTAATGTCTTTATTTATACAATTTGATTACAAACATGATTGTAGTTGGGTTTCAGTCACATACAGAACACCCCTCTTCACCAGTGCGACATCATTAATCGTGACTATCCTTAATGTCAATCCTGTCTTTCTCACGAAACTACAAACTCAAGGAGAGGAGTTGTATTTGTCTTATTCAACACTACATCCTCACAACAAACTACTTATTCTTATAAGAATAAAAATAACCACAACTGATTATTGGAGCCACCCCTGGGAGTGCTCAGGTTTTATCCCTGGCTCTGCATTCAAGGACTACTGCTGGCAGGTGCAGGGAATCATATGCAATGACAGGAATTGAACCTGGCCACATACAAAGCAAACGCCTTACCTTCTGTAGTATCTGTCCACCATCCCATCCAACTTAGTATTTTTTAGAAGTAGAAATTGCAACATTTATTAGTTTTTTGTTTTTATTTCTATTTTAATAATATATTTAAGCACTATGATTACAAATATGTTTGTAGTTGGGTTTCAGTCATAAAAAGTACATCCCAGGGGCTGGGCGGTGGCGCTGGAGGTAAGGTACCTGCACTAACCTAGGATGGACCACGGTTCGATCCCCCCATTCCCCATATGGTCCCCCGTGCCTGCCAGGAGCAACTTCTGAGCGAATAGCCAGGAGTAACCCCTGAGCATCACCGGGTGTGGCCCAAAAACCAAAAAAAAAAAAAAAAAGTACATCCCCCTTCACCAGTGCAATATTCCCACTACCAGTGGCTCCCACCTCCCTCCTCCCCTACCCCCTGCCTGTCTTCATGACAGTCATTCTGTTTCTCTCACTCACTACATTGTCATGATAGTTAATAATGCTATTTCTTTACCTGCCATCACCTTCTTTGTAGTATACTTTATATCATGGGCTGGTCCTTCTAGCCCGGATCTCTATTGTCTCTGGGTATTATTATCATACTGTCTTTTATGTTTCCTAAAATCCCACAGATGAGTAAGACTATTCTGTATATTTCTCCCTCTCTGACTCATTTCACTCCATATAATAGTTTCCATGTCCATTCCTGTATAGGCAAATTTCATGACTTCATTTTTTTTCTGATGACTGCATAGTATTCCATTGTTTTATGTAGTTTCTTTAGCCACTCATCTGATTTTGGACATCTGGGTTGTTTCCAGATTCTGGCTAGTATAAGTAGTGCTGCAATGAACATAAGCATGCAGAGGGCATTTTTGTATTAACTAACTTAATATTTTTAATGACTGTAAATATTCATGACATAAAATAACAAATGAGCATATTATATATTTTATCACAAAATTTCACAATTTATTCATTTTTTTAAACAGACATATAATTTCCTTAGGAGAAACTTAATGAACAATAATGATAATAGCTTTCATTTATGGAGTAATTTCCACGTGCTTACTATCACGGTGGCCCATGCATCATCTTATATTTGCCCTCACAGTTCAACACTGTAGTTAACTTTCTTTCCATTTTTATGGTGGGAGATGAGGTCATTTCACTGATCCAGTGTAGTACTGTAAAAAGAGCCAGGGGTCAAACCCAGCTGATCTTTCTCCGGAGGCCAGAGTGCTTTACACTCCGCACTTTTGGCACCTAAATGATTATTTCAGGGGAAATTGAAGCTTGTAGCTTTCTGTAACCATTTAATTAATTTTCTCTTTTTATTCTCACTTAACCAAAGGCACGAAGAAGTTAGTATCTCTACATTCCATGTCACATATTCACTATTAGTTATAGTCACGTGATGGTGAAAATATGCCTACATTTTAAAATTAACACCTGTAAGACATTGAAGAAACAATGAACTGCAGTCATTTAGTTTGTATCTTTGAATACCTGATTGATAATACCCAAGTATAATGAACTTATTCCCTTTAATAGGCAATCTTTTCTTAGTTGTCACTTTAACAGCTTTGATCCTAAGTTGCAAAATTATGTTCAGTCACTCACATTTTCTTTACCTTAGAGCGAGCAGTCAAACTATGAAGCATTTGAACTAACCCCAGTAGCATCATATTATAATTGATATTAATAATAATATTACTGTCATCAAGCCTTGCCTCATAACAATTTCCTTTCACACTTAATTTAAGCATTAAACTTTGTAGCTTTATGTAGTGAATTCATTACACAGATCAAGTTCAATATTTTCCTCTTGAACTATATAGAATCTAGATTGCTGGGCCTAATTGTTCCAGTTATTTTGCAGAATGGGAGCTGAGAAATAGAATTGAAGAAAGAATTCAGATTTTATATGAATTTGTCAGCTATTAATTAGTTGCTTATTGGGTTTTTATAGTAGCTATTGAACTTTTGCTACCAATTTTATTTGATACTTTATTAAAGTATCATTTATTAAGCGTCCATATTATCTCTCATGTGAAATAGAATTCTTTATTGATTTTTTAAAATAAAAACCATTCATGTAGAATGTGAAATTATAGACTTGCCTAATAAAAGAATAGGTAATTATTAGAATTTTTGATGTTTTGCAAACCAAGCTAAATAAACAAATTTAGTAGTTTTTATTTGAGTGCAAAGTATACACTATAAAATCCTGATGTCTACTAATTCATTAAAATAATGCACATGTATAAGAAAGCCATGACATCCATGACAAAGCAGAAGTCTTCCATACATCATGAAAGCACCGAGGAGAGAGTAAAGGATCATGCGAGGAGTCTATAGTTAAGCCCATGACAATATACTGCAGGGATGGAGAAACCCTGTATCTCCTAGGCCAAGGGAATTCCCTCTATAATATCCTCAATAATTACTGTGCCTATGCAGGTGGAAAAGGAAAAAAAAGCACAAAATAATCATTTTTCCACATATATATTTATTGATTGATTGATTGATTGACGCCTTTATTTTGGTATAGATATTGAAGTGGATGTCTCCTTTTCTATTTTTATATTATTTTACCTTATCTTTCTCCTTCTTTTTGCACTCCGGCATGATATGAATTCAGAACCGAGACTAATGTGTGGTGCTTTCTTAGTTACTGCAGGGCTCACTGGATATCAAATTTGACATTTATTTTTGTATTGTTATGTTACCTTTCTCATGTCCTCTCTCAAACTGAGGCAGATAGCCACTAGAAGGACTCCACCCATTCTCAGCATATTTTTAATTAATTTATTTATTTTATTTTTTTAATTTTTTATTATTATTTTGCTTAATCTTTACCCCCATTCTATTGCCTTTCTCTCCCTCAAACAAAACCACATAACTTGATTTATCTAGGTTAGACTCTCAAATAGAGGGAGAAACAAGGGAGGGCACCAGGACCAAACAGATGTATGATCACTGATAGTAAGCTGGACAAAGAGGGGACCACCTACTCTAGCAGTCTGGGGGGGAGTATGGGGGATATGGATTGCAGAAAGGGAACAGGGAAGGGGGGAGGACAAATTTGGTGGTGGGTATTCCCATGATTCAATGTTAATATGTACCTAAAATACTAATGTGAAACATATGTTAGCCACTATGATCAAAATAAAAAATTATATAAAAAAAGAAAGCCATGATATATATATATGATATATATTTATTCTAGAATTAAAGGAAGGAATTAAATTTTTGAGAAGAATCAGAGTATTTTTTCATTATTGTTTTGAAAGCTTTTGTACCTATGAAAAATTTGGTTGGGATGTGTCAAAGATATATCAACTCTTGGCTTTTGGAATGCGAGACAATTTATACTATGAAAACTTTTTTTAGGGGCCCAGGAGATAGCATGGAGGTAAGGCGTTTGCCTTTCATGCAAAAGGTCATCGGTTCGAATCCTGGTGCCCCATATGGTCCCCCGTGCCTGCCAGGAGCAATTTCTGAGCATGGAGCCAGGAGTAACCCCTGAGCACTGCCGGGTGAGACCAAAAAAAAAGAAAACTTTTTTTAACCAGCATCAGGGTAACTATACTGTCTGAAAATAGCTTGATTATTTGAATTGATTATTGACTATTTTTCTTACCAAACTTAAGCTACTTAAAAAAACTTTCTAAGACTAAGTACTTTGTCCACAAAGTAGACTTTGGATATTGATCTTCTTAGCATAAAATGTTTAAGGAGCCATGAAAATGACCGGTTATAATTAGCACCTTTACTATTCTAATCTCCAATCCAACTTAATTTTAGATGTTTGATACCATTGTTTCTCCCACTTTTGCAGAGACTTTCTTCCTTATGTACAGAAAAAAGTAGCTAATGGAGAATACGCTACCTGACTTTTTTTCTCTCCTAAGAAAGAGGCCACTTCCACTGCCACTCTACCTTTTCTTCTTCTCTTTTTTTGTCTTGCACAGAAGAATGACATCTTGCTGTGAAGGGCTTGTGGCAAACCTGTGCACTCAGTCCCTTCCTCCTTGAGAATCAGGATCTGATCCATCATCACCTGAACCAGGGAGCACACTCTCAGGGCCCAGGTGAGGGCAGGTCATTCTGTCTGTTAAGCCACTTTCTTTTCTGATCAGGTAAGTCACATTATGATCATTCATTGAACATCAGTCATCCTGGGTTTTCTTTTGCTTTTTTCTTTTCAAGTTTCCCAGTTCTCTGAGAGAGGCACAGTCCATTAATTTTAGGGCCTACTTATGCTACTAACGATGAACCACATCATTGCAAAATTCTGTTTGCTGTATACTATAATAAAATTTCCTGTGTATTTACTTTAAATTCCAGAAATTTTAAAGGGTAAGAGAAAACACATGCACAGTATTTCTACCTATTATTTTAGAACTGATCCTAAACTCCAGTTTTAGTGTGCTTGTGAGAGTTTAGAGCAAGTTAAGATTAACTATGAGTGTAGGTTCTTGTACCCTTGTCATTTTAATCCCCTCTAATTGTGATCAGTACTGTTCTGAACCCAGAGGTAGTAGACTCAGAATATTAACACTAACATTTATACCTAGGCTGCCATGACAGTCGTCGATGGTTTGTCATAGATGGCTTTCATTTAATGGCAGAATGATTAAGGACAGGATTTCCCTACTTTCATTGTAGTTTCAATTATGCTATTTTAAGGAAGAAATTTATGATTCTGCCTCAGGAAGTGGTCTTAGGTAAGAGAAGTTTGGCTGTGAGTTAGGTGAATTAGAACTATGGTTATGATATTTTCAAGGAATTTCAGTTGTCTTTATAAATAGGGGCAAAAATTGGCCTTGTAATATAGCATATATATAATATAATATAATATAATATAATATAATATAATATAATATAATATAATATAATGTAATGTAATGTAATGTAATATAATATAAAATAATTCCTAGCCTATCTTTCAAAATAGACTTTTAAATTAATTTGCTCTATACATCACTTTTCATATGTCACAGTAAATTTGCTGCCAACTTGTGCCATTCTGATATATGATGTAGTGCTGTATACATAGTTCCATACTGATAGATCTTTTCTCTGTCATTCACCAACACATAAACAGGAATTAATTGGACTTTAATAGTCTGCTGTTGTTTTTATTCTGCAAAATAATCATGAATTATGACCTAAAGATAATACACGTCAGTGTTTCCTCCACTAAAGAACAGCACCTTGATTCTGGGAAGAATATTGTCTTCTTGATATTTTGCTAGCCCCACAACTAAGTGGTTGTATTTTTCCTTCATCTTCCTGAAACGTGCTACTTTGTGTTTGTCTCTTTAAAATGTCAGTACTAGTTTTGGGCCAGAGTGGTGTCACTAGAGTTAAGGCATCTGCCTTGCAAGTGCTAGCCTATGACAGACCACAGTTCGATCCCCCAGCATTCCATGGGGTCCCCTAAGCCAGGAGCGATTTCTGAGCACATAGCAGGAGTAATCCCTGAGTGTCAATGGTGTGGCCCCAAAGCAAAACAAACAAAAAAATGTTAGTACTAGTTTTGAGCTAGAGGACTTTTCATTTTCTGGAATAATAGCCTTTTCAAACATTTAGTATTTGAAACTTGACCATTGGCCTTGATCATTGGAACTTGACCATTAAAGCTTGGTACTTGACCATTGGAACCTGCTCTATACCAATAGAATTAAATTTATCTGAGCTTAGATACAGAATTTGTGGGAATCAAGGCCCTTTTTTTCTTCCCTTGTGTTTAATGTACCTCCATGTGCAAAGAATAGGAAATATTTATTGGGTATTGAAAAATATTTGTATTGGTATCTCTCAGGGAAGAAAGGCATTTACTTAACACTGCCTCAGACTCTAATACAAAGTTATTTCCCACTAGATCATAATTGTTTTAAGATAATTACATTCCTATATGTGCATTGTATGAATATGTGAATGGATCCTAACCTAATTATATAAATATATGAAATAACTTAAATATTTAGAAATCTGAATTAAATTACTTAGCCAGGAGTTCTACATATTGAAGTGTTTATTAAATGTTAGAATCTGCTTTGTAATAAACTCAGTGGGTATGTTCAAAGGCTCATAAAGTAACCCCGATTCCCCATGCTGTTCTTATGCTCAGCTAATCAACTAGATTGTTAAAGGATTATAATTTCGAAGAATTTAGCAAATTATGAGTGAATTTGAGGATTGGGTTGGATTGGCTCAGTACTTGCCTATCTAGGATGTCTACAGATTTAAAATAACTTCCTACTTTTCTCTTTTTCTGTATTCTTTTACTTTTGTAACCAGCAGAGTTTGTACAGCTAGCTATAAGTATGATTATGCAAGCTTTAGACATTTTTCTATATGTAATAGTGAAGTCATTGTAACTTTCATTGAAGTAAATGGATGGGTTAAAATTTAGAGACATAAAGGGTCAGTTTTTAGCTCTTACAATATAATAGTGGGTTTAGCGCTTATCTATACCAACACTTAGAGCCTTCAGACAGTTGCCTATAGTTATGTAAAAGTGATAGCATTTCTATTTTATTCTATTCCAGTCATCGTACTTTAGATACTTCAGATGTGTGATAAGGAACAATCCAGCTGAATGTACTTAGCATCAGCAAAACAAAAACAAGAAGATAATATTCCTACAAAATATAAGTAATTGATGAGATCCAAAATGAAATATGTGGCTTTGGGGACTTTTTCCATCAATTGACTAGATGAATCTGCCTTTTGGGTTATAAGTTGTCCTTTTGGTGACCTGTCATAAGTTTCCAGTTATCTTTTACGTAAAAAGACGGAGCATTGGGCCAAGCGGTGGCCCAGCGGTAGGGCATTTGCCTTGCACATGAGGACTGACCGCGGTTCCATCCACTAGCATCCCATATGGTACCCCGAGCCTTCTAGGAGCGATTTCTGAGCTCAGAGCCAAGAGTAACCCCTGAGTGTCACCGGGTGTGGGCCTCCCCGAAAAACAAACAAACAAACAAAAAGACTGAGCATGGCCCCATATGGTCCCCCGTGCCTGCCAGGAGCAATTTCTGAGCATGGAGTCAGGAGTAACCCCTGAGCACTGCTGGGTGTGACCCCCCCCCAAAAAAAAAACAAAACCAAAAAAAAAAAAAAGACTGAGCATGGAACATAGCAGAGCTTAGACCCAACGTTTGGCACATGATAGATTGCAATCCAGGACTCCTTTCCTCTTTCTCGCTTCCTAATTGGGATTTGACTGCAATGGTCTGTGAAACCTTAACATTAAATATCATGTTTTGTATTTCTACATGGCCATTTCCTTTATTCTCTAAATAATAACAAAAATTTTAAACCAAATGATATTTTTCTAAGATCATCTTTTAATAATCTAGGATACTAGAATGTGTCCTTTCTAACATTGAAAAGTGTCGGCTTGGAGCTGCATAGGACTTGCTTCATCAGGCTTTTCTTTAGTGGAATCTTGCCATTAACTCATAGAAATGTGTATTGTCATTATTTCTACTATACCTTCAAGTCATTGTTTAATTGCTAGATAGCTACTAGTGTCTCAAGTTAATAACTGTAAAATCTTTCAAAAAGATGGTGCCTGCTTCATAAAGAATAGCTGTGGTTGCTAAGATCTTATTTGGCTTGAAACAACTAAATTTAGTAGACACTAAAATTGTGTAATATTTGAATATTATACTTAAAACAAACAAACTATGATTTACTTGCAGTTCTGAAAATATTCCGAAGGATTTGTTATCTCTTGCAGACCTTTCTGCAAACTCCTAATGGGATGAACACAATATATCACTTTTATAATAGTGAGCTATTAAAGGCAAGCATAAAGCAGTCTGAAGCCCATAAGTGCTGCCAACAGCTCCTGCTTTAATGAATTCCCTTTTAGATGTCCATTAAATGCTCGTGGCAAATGTACTCATAATGGAAATGGCAAATCTAAATGGGTAGATATGAATAATCCATGGAGTTTAAATTCTGTTTATGATCATCTTCACATTTAGTTTTCAAGACAACGCAGTTTAGTTTTCATTACAGTTTGGAATAAAGAGGACAGGGAGTAATTGATTGCTTCAAGCAGATTAAAATCAATGGTTTTCTTTTCAAAGAACCAGTTCAATGCAGTAATTCCAACTTTAAACATTGATTTAGGGGACGCAACACAAAATGTTTTGTGCTGTGTGAACTTTTATATAGAAAGACGAATATTAATTTTATTTCCCTATATATCTAGATAGTGAAATATAGAGGTTGTTAGCAGCATGTGCATGACTTAATAGTGATCTATATTAAGTCATTTTGATATTATTGCAGTCATAGAATGAATCAATGAGATTCCCGTCATCACTGTAATACTGTTTGTAGCCCATTAGCACAGAGAAATTACAACCCATCATACATCATTACTGTGATTGAAGCTTTATTACCATATTCTCAAATTGCTTGCTTGCTATAAAACTAAATAGACACAAGACAACTATAGGTGGAGTATAGACTATGTATTATTGTGCTACAGTAATGAGGGATTATTGTACCATAATGGGGTGAAACTTATGAGGAAAATAAACTTGGCAGTAATAGAAAACTGGAGACTCTACATTTGTTTTTATTACTTTAAAGGTCAAATATATTTGTTATGCTCAGGTTATTGTTTATGTATTACATGAATCATAGCCTCTTAATATTTGTAAGGATTTTTTTTCCAAATGCAACCTTTTGAAGTCTATACTCTAATGCACTTTGAATGTTCAGTGCTGGACTTGGGATCCACATTTTTGCCACTTAAGAGCTTAGCTAATTTTCTACGGCAAAATCTTTTGTTTTGGGTTGGCAGTAATACCTTTCAACTTGAGGTTGTTTTTCACTACTCTCCATATCTTATTAAGAGTGTGAACAAATCGGTAGTCTTCTGGCTCTTCAGTTGAAATAATAAATGTATGAATACAACAATATTGTAAGCAATGAAGAGAGGTAAAATAGGGAACAATTGCCTGGGGCCTGATTGTAAAAAGACTTTTGGTATTTCAAAGAGGGAAATGGAAGAAATATATTGCCTCCATATTAAAGAAAAAAAATCCCATGACAGTCAAGCTTGTTAGTTAAATTGTGCATATGTTCATTTACTCTCTGTTGGGTCTTATTTATAAATTTATAACATTGGGATCATTATTGAGAATAGCAGAAAATAAGGTGCACTGACTTTTGAGCTAAGCTCATCACTGTGTTCAAAGTTGTGTTTTGTGCAGAGTGGTTTTCTGATCTCAGTCTCATTATGATTTGGCACCATGACAACTTAAATAGCAAATAATATGAAATAAAGAACTGAAGTTGGCAAAAAGCACAATCGTGGGTACAAAGCACTTCACATAGACATTCTTATCTAAAATAATCTATGTGACATTAAAATAATCTACATGACATTAAAAACATGATTTCAAATTTGATGTTCAGAAAAAGTCCTTGATAAAAGTTCAGTTGGGATCATGAAGAGAACCAGCACATAATGAGTCATAATTGGGTGCTGAAGAGACAGTACATGCCTTGCATGCAGCTGCCCTTGGTTTGATCCCTGGCACTATATTTGGTCTTCTGAGTGATTTCGGGTCATAAAGTCAAGAGTAAGTACCGCTGGGTACACTCAACCCACCTCCTATTAAACAAACAAACAAACAAACATTATCAGTACTAAGGGCTGGTGGGAGTTAGAGTGTACCAGTGTACCTTTCTTTTCTTTCTTTCTTTCTTCTTTCTTTCTTTCTTTCTTTCTCTTTTTTAAATGAATCAATAAAATGGTTTTATGTTTTGAAAACTAAATTCAAAATGGCAACATCTTCCAATGAGGAAATTTGTTCTTAATTATAAGAACTCACAGACCACATGGGCCTTCGTTTCAGGCTTATCATGCTTCCTTCGTAAAATTCTCAGCCTTAATCAGAATGTTCGTGGGGACTGGCAAAGTTTGTCCTGCTGCATCAAGAAGTACAGTATCAGGAGGCCCAGAATATCTTCAGCCATCTCTAACTCTGAGCTTTCACATGTGAGCCGCTCTTTCACTGATTCCTCCATCTCTTTTTTTCCACCCCTCACCTTCCTTCCTTCCTGACTGAATATGCTGCATCCCCAGCTTACCAATGCCATTTCTAACTCTAACTCTGGTTCTCTCTGTGGAGTTATCGCATTTGGGGGAACACTTTCCACATTAAAAACATAGAGGAAAAAAAAATAGAGGAGCAATGCCAAAGAAAAATTGGGGAATAATAGAGGCAGTGGGAAGGCACATTTTAAATCTTTAAAATCTTAACTGGCTTACTGTAGACATTAACATTTCAAGAAGAATTTGAATGTCTACAAAAACATTTTTTACCTATCTCAAAAATCTTTGGGAAAAAAAGGAGGTTCAGAATAAGATACATTTTCCATTATTAAATAGCCAGTGATAGCATTATTAATAAACAAATAACAAAAATAAAATAAGCAAATCATTTGTAAGGAAAAAGTAAAATGAGATATGGAGGACAGGGAGAAAGTCTGTGTGGAAGGAACATGAAACTTAAAAGACTTTGAGACTCCTTGCTATTCTAGCCTACTTTACTAGGGCTTTTGAGGAGATTTCTTACTAAATGAGTAGCATCATTTTGTGTGTACTTTATATTATCTTTTTCGAATCTTGCAATCATGTCCATTTGGACATATTCAAGAGCATTCCTAATCAGGGCTAAAAATTCTTTTTACAATCTAAGGGTTTAAAAACCCCATAGGTGACTGATTATTGGATGAGAGGAATGACAAGATGTATAATAATGCACAGGTAGCATAAGTTTGTTTTGTTTGGGGGCCATACTTGGCAATGTTCAGGGGTTATTTCTGACTCTGCACTTCACTCCTGGAAGTGCTCCAAGGACCATATGGGATGCCAGGGATCAAAGCTGGGTCAGCTGTGTGCAAGACAAGCAACTTAATCACTGTACTTTTTCCAGCTCCAAATTTAGCATAACTCTAAAATCAAGATGGCAGGAGAGGAGAGAGAAAGTGAGAGGAGGAGAGAGAAAAAGTGAGAGGAGAGAGAAAGTAAGAGAAGAGAGAGAGAGAAAGAGAGAGAGAGAGAGAGAGAGAGAGAGAGAGAAGAGCACTTAATGGACTGAGTGTGTGCTTTACATATGGGAGACCTGGATTCAATCTGACTCTATATAGCAGGGGTGGCGAACAGGATTTTTACCCTCCTCAAAATGGCAAAATGCAATATGTGTTTAATATATTATTGTTAGGGGCCGGGTGGTGGCGCTGCAGGTAAGGTGCCTGCCTTACCGCGCTAGTCTTGGACGGACCATGGTTCGATCCCCCGGTTCCCATATGGTCCCCCGTGCCTGCCAGGAGCGACTTCTGAGTGCATAGCCAGGAGTAACCCCTGAGCGTCACGTGGTGTGGCCCAAAAAAAAACCAAAAAAAAAAATATATATATATATTATTGTTAAAATTATATGCTTTTGTGTGAGTATTTGTCTGTTTTGGCAGGTCACTGCATGGTGTAGCTCTCTGACTCTCACAGTTTAAATTTTTGGCTCTTTGTGTCGAACTTGTTCGCCACCCCTGCTATATAGTTTCTTTAGCACTGTCAGTTGTAGCTCTAAAATAAATAAAAATCTAGATAGCGTATCATTGTATGATTAGTTCAACTGACTTTCTGAATGTTGGAAAGCCTCCTTTAAAGTTTCAGTTTTACAATGCCACTCAAAGTGCTGCTCTTCCAAATGGATGCCAACGTGTTGGTAGTTTTTTTCCCAACTGAACAGCACGAACAAGTTATTGTTAACTGTTTTCATCCAGCACACCTAGTAAACATCTAGCTCTCTTTGTGTGATGTGCTTTAGTGACAGGAAAGCCATTATTACAACTCTGGCATCCTGCTATATATATATATATATATATATATATATATATATATATATATATATATATATATATATATATATATATATATATATATATATATATATATGTTACATGGGCCTGGATTGCAGCTGCAACATCATAGCAACTGCCAACCATTCAGTGTGACCTGGTAGTTAATGATGTACTTTTTTTTACTCCTGGTCCTCGTCACCCTCCCCAAACTGTAGAAAAGCTCAGATACGGGGACTCAATTGTTATGCTTTGCTTTTCAGTGATGATCCTTGTTAAATGTCTCTTCGGTATTAAAAACCACTGTACATAGTCCCGAGTTCTGGTGTGTGATTGTGATTATTCATTAGCATGGCCTATGCAAAATGCTGAACTACCCTTGGTGGCTCCCATGGAAGTACTTGTAATCCCCCATGGCTCATAACATATAAAGAGCAGCTGTGTATATATATATATGTATATGTATATGTATATATAGCATGATCTCACAAAACCACAACTCATAAAAGCTTCATGGCCATTTGGGTAATGTAAGAAGGCTAGATAAGGTTTATTTGGTTCATCTTTGCATTTGTTTGGTGAGTTTGAAATTACTTAAAAGTTCAAAAGTAGAAAGTAGTGGCTCAGGGTACAAAGCAGCTCATTAGTAAAAAAGCACCTGCTTTGCAGCACCCCACATACCACCTATGTTTCCTATGATCTGAGGGGCACTACAGGATTCGCATACCACAACTAAAAAAAATGGGTGCGATCTCCAGCACCCAACAGCCAACTGTTCACAGACACTGAGACAAAAATGTGTGACTCCTGATTACCATCACCACCAAGGACACAAAAGGGAGAAGTAAAGCAGAATAAATTGCTGTATTCACCCACACCTCAGCTTAGTGTTCGTGATCTCTACTCAACAGTCAGAGCAGAAGAGCACCAAGAGCCTTGCAGCATGCCAGAACCCAACTCTGATTAATTTAGGGGTGCCAGGCTGGCTTAGAGGTTGAACCCCTGCACTGCACCTTGCACCCAGTGCAAGCCTGGCAGCCCAGATGTCTAATTCCGGGACTAAGAGCCAGGGTCAATATGATGGAAGGGGCATGATGTCCAGGAGAGCAGCGCAACCCCTGACTGGGACCTTATAAGCAATGTGCCTAGAGTATTGCAAGCCCACCACTAATATGTGTGCCCAACAAGCACATAGGACCTGAGTTAAATGTACAAGCACCAACAGTTTTTGTGTGGATTACCCCAGAGTGACAATGACAATGACAACAGATAGAGAAGGGAAGCAACGTCAGTCCCTATATCAAAGTCCCTTCATGATACAGTTTTTTTCCTCTAATGATAAGAAGCAGGGGCACCCAGTTGATCCTTAGAACATTTCTGAAAACCCTTGGCTCTCTATAAGATTTATGAAGCACTGATGCCGTTTCTTCCATAATTGATACCACCCACTCACTGTGCTCATATCTTGTGATGCCTTCCTTTCTTAAAGTTTTTATTTTTTGGAGCTACCACATGCTACCAGGTGACAAACCTCTCAAAACAAAGTGGTCTAACTGCCACCCTGTCAATTGTTTTGTTTCTCTGGTAACAACATACAGGGAGAGCAAAGTTCCGATAGAAAGGTATATATTAGGAAATCATCGCTGTAGCACACCATGATAGGCAGACTCTAGGCTTACATATGTTTTTTATCATGTTTACCATGTTAATGAAATAATTGGTGAAGGAAATTATTAATGCATGCTGCTGAGTCTGGATTGAGGATTTCTCCCCTTGATCCTATGTCAGGCTAGTGGGGAACAATTCTGTGACAGCAGCACTCCCTTTCAGATCATCTTTTGGATTAAAAGGGTCTGACTTGTATCCCTCTTTTGCATTGTTTTTTCTTAATTGTAGCTATAAATCAAATCCATGTGCAATTACTGAGTGCTAAATGTTTTCTAAGAACCACTTAATGACTGCTATGGTAACAGCCCACTCCTGGGGTGGGGGTGTGTAGCCTGTGTCAGAAAATAAACTCACAGACTCTGATCCTGGACTGTGCCATGTTAGAGGGAATTAAAGGGCTGGGAAAGTAGTTGAGTCTCCACTGCAATATTTCAGGAGATAGGGCAATTTGTTATAAGAATGTCCTAATGATGTAGCTTTGGAGATTGCAAGCTGTCATTTGGCCTGGGCTGGTTTCATTCCCGGTGCCTCCCAGTCAGTTATGAGTATCTATGTCTTTAACAACTGGTATCAACTGTCTCTCTGCCGAATTCATGTGCAGATGTCCCTGTAATTACTTTTGTAAGAAGTAAAGCTTTTGAAAAGACATATATGTATATACATATATAATGATTTTTTTTTTAAGCCTGGGATGATTCAAACTATTTTATTGCATGGCCAGGGAGCTAGCTCAGAGATCTATAGTACAATTGCTTCACAGGCTGACGTGCGAGTTAGGGCACTGAGCACCGACAGCTCTGGCCCCAAAAATGAAAAAGATGCGTATGTAGTTGTTATTGAGTATTACAAAGACTTGAGCTGTTTCTTAAGTAAGACTTTACAGATATACAACCAAGTGGCAGAAACAGGCTATTGTGTGTCAGTGTCTGCTTGCCCAGTTTCCACCCTACTGCTCCATTCTAACATTCTAAACCTCTAAGGACTGCATGTACGTGGGAACTAGCATTTCATAGGCCACAGGTTTCTGCTCTTTTGGCTGTTGGGCTGCTCAGCACCTCATAGCACCATCATGCCACAGAGACCAGGCAGCACTCACTGAAGGTGCTTGTCAGGACCATGTCTCCCAAATGACCCAACATGTCTAACTGATCAAACACACTGAACAGCCTGAATTAGGTGTGTGCTCTGGACTTAGGCGCCTGAAACACAACTTCTCTATATGTGTGCAATGAAAGAGTTGACTTATGGAAACCCCTTCCAAGGGCCTGTCCTTCTGTCATATGACAGAGTCTTGAATTTTTTTTTTTTTTTGGTTTTTGGGTTACACCCGGCGGTGCTCAGGGGTTACTCCTGGCTATCTGCTCAGAAATAGCTCCTGGCAGGCATGGGGGACCATATGGGTCACCGGGATTCGAACCAACCACCTTAGGTCCTGGATCGGCTGCTTGCAAGGCAAATGCCGCTGTGCTATCTCTCCGGTCCCTAGAACTTTCCTTCTAATGAGGCAGAAAAAATGTCTTAGCCCTATTCCTTAACTTGGAGTGATTTAAACTGTGATCGGAGATGAAACTAATCAACCTAAAAGGTACAACTTATTAGCAGTGTTAATAATTGCTTTTTACTTTATTAAAGAAATTATTTTTATGTTGAAATTTTGTTTTAATTTACTAGTCCAAATGATAAGTAAATGTAAAAATTATTTTTAAAATTTTTAGATCTGTGTGAAATTTCATCTAATGTAGGTAAACTGGCAAATTACATATTTATGAATTCTCTATGAAGAATGTGAAGTCCATTCTATCACTATATTGTGATTGTAAATCTGATCTCCCGGGAGGCCATTACTTAAATGTTATTTCATGCTGTCTAAAATTAAAGTAGTTTTAATTTCAATGTTTAATTTTAATGTTTTCTATGAAATCTATAGTCTAGAAATCTAGTGGCTCATACGATGGTTCATTAGTTTACATGAATTCAGTTGGAATATATGATCAGATATTAAAACTAAAGTGGTATATTTTACCTAATTGTTCATAAATATAAGTATACAATTTGATGTTTTTCTATATCCATTCCAAAATTTTAATGTAACTTTAAAGTGATATATATTTTAGCATATGAAAGAAATAGTTTTGAAATTATTTTTATGTTGAAATTTTGTTTTAACTTACTAACTTTTTGTTTCAGCAGTTTGGATCTCTTAAGGCTTAATTTTTCTTTTATAACATTGTTTTTCTAAATTACTATAACATTTGTAGGGAATTTTACATTTTATTTGATATTTGACTATAATACATATTTTGATTTAGCTTTGCTCGCAAGGTAAGAAGAAATCTAAATTTACTCATAATAAAAGTATTAGAGAAACTGTCAATAAATTTACTGTTATAATTGAATCATATGATATCTAAATTGTTGATAATATGATCTGCTCGTTAAACAATGGTGTCTGGAGAAAATGATGGATTAATTGACTGATGGCTAAAGTTTCCCTCAAATATAATGGTTTACCCAGTTTGATTTGATTTGTGTAAAATAACTTTCTCTAATAAACAATTTGCTCAGAGGCAATAGAAGAAATGAATGGTTATCAAACCAAACTTAATTAGTCTATCCTAGATTGATATTACTTGGGGAGTCTTCGTTTTAATTGTGAAGGGCTGGATACAAAGAGTTTGGTTCATTATTTTTTCCTGTATAAACACTATTGTGTAACTACCTATGGAATAATAACATGTGAATTCATTTTAATAAATGCTTGTAAAGTGAATTAGCTAATTATGCCAGGCTAAAAATGATTCCTTTAATTATTTTGGATATTTAACTGGTACTTCAATTTTATTATTGTTAGTCTGTAAATGTGATTTGTATTAGCTCTGCCAAACTAATTATAATATATAACTTAACAAACAATTTGAACAGTTTTTAATGCTTATAATGTTCTCTTGTGCAGAAGAAAACATTATTTCTAGTTTGCAGGGAGATAAAGGTTTACCACTAATTCAGATCAAAAGAATGGCAATTTACGTAAAAATAGAAAACAAAACCCCTTCCTAATCTAATGTAATAATTGACATAATCATATATATATATGAGAATGAACAGGGTGATGATAAAATCCATGACTCATTAGTTTGCCATAAGATGATACCAGTTGGGCCATGAAGGTGTGGAGTAACATAAAGATATTTGATTCATTTTTATTTTATAAACTAGAAGCATTTTCTTTATGCCCTTACTTTAGATGGCAAGAAGACGCCAAGTAGGAATATTTATATGAGTAGCACATCTGAGTGTCAAAAACAGTAGTTCTCAAAATCGTTTTAACTTAGCATGTATTCTGATGGTCTTTAAATAAAAAAAAAAAATAGTGCTAAGCCTTTTCTTGAGAAATATATAGTACTCTAACTTAGTCATTCTAGGAGAAAAAGGCAAAATAATCTGCAAGAGTATAGAGTTTTTTTAAAAAACAATTATTATTGGGGGCCGGGTGGTGGCGCTGCAGGTAAGGTGCCTGCGCTAACCTAGGACGGACCGCGGTTCCATCACCCGGTTCCCCATATGCCCGGTTCCCCTGTGCCTGCCAGGAGCGACTTCTGAGCGAATAGCCAGGAGTAACCCCTGAGCGTCGCCGGGTGTGGCCCAAAAACCAAAAAAAAAAAAAAAAAAAAAAAAAAAAAAAAAAACAAAAACAAAAAACAATTATTATTATCATATCGTGAAATTCACTTTATGATTTTGGGGGGAGGAGTACTTTTCTAGGAATTTCATCCAGTTATATTCACCTAACTCCCACCATCAGGATATGGAATAATTTTATCACCTAAGAAACTACAACAAAACCCTCCCTTCTGATTACGTTCTCCCCATCGTCACAGTCCCTGGTTGTAATCCAGTCCCTCACAGTAAATTTGCCTTTCTCCAGAATGTCATGTAAATGGAATCGTAAAGCATTTCACTTTTAAAACCGCATTCTTCCACTTAGCACAATACCTTTGAGATTCATCCATGTCTTTGTAATATCAATAATGTCTTCTACTCACCCATCTTCAAACTGAATATAGCAACACTAATAGCGGTTTGTCAAGTTAACGTAAATGATCTATCCATAAAGAAACTTAGTTCCTCCTTTAGAGCATCCCCATCCTAAGGACAACCTGGCTTTTTGCATGTATTCACACCTATACCTCCACCTTGGTAATGTCTGCATTGTTATTTTATGGATACATCATGCTGTTTAACCTGCCTACCACTCAAATGCATGGATTTTTATAAACATTTTACTCAGTACTTAGGTTCTTGGCATATTGTAAGTAAGTAGTCTTGGTCTTGTCTTTTCTGCACACACATCAGCCACTAATTCTTAGAAAAGAAATTGCTGAGTAAAAAAAAAAAATCAAATGCAAAAAAAATAAAAAATAAAATATTTCAATAATAAAATAAAAATTAAAATAAGAAAATAAAAAAAATCAAATGCAAAATTAATGCAGTATACCTTCCAAAAAACATAAAATCAACTTGGACTTCACACTCGCCCTTTGTTATCACTATCCTCTGTAATCTTCACAAGTCTAATAATGGAAATATTTTATTTTAAATTGTGTTTCACTAAGTATTATTATAATGGAATTTAGTATTGTTTTGATGTTTCTAATTTAATCTATAAACTCAAATGCAATTCTAATTTCTAAATAATCCCAGAAAGGTTTTTAGTTTAGTTGGTTGAGTTTGTTTTTGTTATCCAGTTTAACAGGAGTATAGTAATATCTCATTGTAGTTTTAATTTGCATTTTCTTAATGGGTATGATGTTGAACGTTATTTCCTATACTTAAGTGTCATCCAGAAATCCTCTTCGGAAAATTGTTCAGTATTCATTTTAAAATTAGGTTGTTTGGTTTCATGCTGTTGTTGAACTTTAAGAATATTTTTCATCAAATTCTAATATAAGTCTTCTGCCACATATTTGCTTAACAACTGTTTTCTCTCCTCACGTAGCTTGTCTTATTACTGTCTTAACAATATCAACTAAAGAAAACAGTTGCTGACAATGTGACTCAGCTGTAGAACATTGCCTTGATTGTGTATGGTCTGGTGTAAGTAAGGTTTGGTTCCTGGTACTACCATCATCATTATATTAAAAAAAAAAAAAAGCTTTTAAAATTTGTCAAACCTAATTTACTCAATTCTTTTCCTCTTTGAATCACTTTTTTAGTGACCTACTTAGTTAAATGAATAATCAGAGAACCTTGCCTAATTACAGAACTTAAAGATTGTATGGTTTTATCTATGTCTTTGAGAAATATTTTCCCACTATTTTGCTTAACCTCTCTCGAAATGTATCTTTACATTTAAATTTGGTTTCAGATAGAAGTATATCTTGTCATGTTTTTCAATCCATTCTCACCATCTTTGAATAGTATTTAAACTTACATTTGATTACATTGACATTTGTTTTGATGTTATCCTTTTTTCTATTTACTTCATCCGCTTTTAACTTGCGACTCTTCTTTCTTACCTTCTTTTGCATGCAGTGTTCCACTTTATTTTATCTTTATTTTATTGAGTTTTGGAGATTTTATGTTTGGTTCATTGGCTGTTTTGGGGTCACACCCATCACTGCTGAGGGCTTACACCTAACTCTGAAGTCAGAGATCACTTTTGGCAGGATTGGGGAAGCATGCACAAGGTAAGCACCTTACCCTCTGTGTTATTGCCCCAGCCCTATTTATTGAGTTTTAAACTACATTGTCTTTTGGGGGATAGGGTGGCTGGAGCTGATAGTTCTAAGGAATCATAGCATACATGTTTCACTTTTCAGCCTATTTAAAATAAATATTTCGCCCCTTAAAGTTTAGCATAGGTTCTTGACCATCTGCCCTCAGTTTTATAGTATTAAGCATTATTTTGTGTACCAAAAACCTTTCAGATACTGTGTAGCATTGCATTGAGCCAGTAGAATGTAAGGAAAATTATATTCTGGTCCTTCAGATATCTGCTCTTTCTCACTTCATTCCCTACATTCCAGATTTTTCTTTCATCTGGATTCTCATCTGTAGAGCTTCTTTGTAGCATTTCTTACAAAGCTCTTTTATTGTTCATGAATTCTTGCATTCTCACTGTCTCAGAAGGTGACTTTTTAAGCATGGAAGAATTTTTTCCAAATGTCCCAGTCTGATCTGAATGTGAATTTTCTGATAAAAATTTATGGGGCCTTAATCACTGTTCTCCCTAAACTGTGATTAATGCCTTTCATCTACTTAACGTAGGCCACACCCAGCTGTGCTTTCCTGTGTCCAGCAGGTGGTGCCCAGGGCACAGAAGGGCTCAGAGTCCACATTCAGGGTCTTACACATGCCAAAGCACTGCCTCTTGCCCTGTCTCCCAGATTCCAGTTTATAGCTGACCTTTGTATATTGATCTGCGTCATTGCTGATCTCACTCTCTAGTTCTGTCTTTAGTGGATTCCTTTTCTGCCATCTCTCTGAATCTGTTCACCTTTGTGAGCAGTGCATGTCTGGAGTAGGCACTGGTAGTGCCACCATTTTAGGCCTTCTCCTTGGCTTTTCCTTGTCTTTCCAGGACTTTCTGCTCACTTTCATGGCAGCCACTTTTCATGAAAGGCCTCTCCTTTCTGCAAAGATACTTTACTCTTTTTGTGCTATTTCTCTGTGCAGAAATATCCATTCTAGTGCTTTTCCTGTCTTCACTATGTTGCCTTGCCCTTCCTTCTTGCACTTTCTTCCTCTCTGTTGTATAACTGTGTGGTCCTCCTACTAGACATGGTTTCAAAGGTGAGACAATGAGAATCCTCTCTGAGTTTCAGACAGTGTTTGCCAGTTATTTGCCAGATAGAACTAATTACATCAGCCATTTTTAACTTTATTGACATTCTTAAAATACAATAAGTAAATATTTGATTGTATTTGTATAACAAATACATTTCTCATTGCTCATTCTAATCAGTGCCCCTTTACTCAGCGTAAAAGAGAAATCCTTCTGATTTGAAAACAGTGGATAGGTTTGGGTTTTGGGGTTCACACATGGTAGTCCTCAGATACTGGAGATCAAATTCTGTCCTCCCTTATGCCTGTGCTCCAGCCCTTTGAATCATTGCCCACCTGTCTTCTGGGATTTTTCATCCTTCTAATGAACTCTTCCCATTAAAGACTTATTCCAGCAAAAGAGGGTATTTGATATCATGCCAGTGTTTGTGTTGAGAATGCAAAGTCATTACCTTAGTTTCATTTCTAAAAGTTATTTCACC